>CAUYQG010003692.1:0-48016 GCA_963574415.1 Tarsius wallacei
CTGTCATGGTTACTACAATTTACGTACACAGATTTTTGGATTTACTGTTTTTTTAAATGGGTTTGGTTCTAATATTTCTGGGGTTCCCAAGCCTTCATGTAAATGTCTTTTTTTTTTTTTTTTTTTTTTTGAGTTGAAGTCTCACTCTGTCACCCAGACTAGAGTGCAGTGGCCACTCTCGGACACTGCAGTCTTGACCTGCTGGGCTCCAGCGATCCTTTCGCCTCAGCCTTCCAAGTAGCTGGAACTACAGGTGCGCACTACCATGCCTGGCTAATTTTTTGATTTATTATAGAGATGAGGTCTCACCAAGTTGCCCAGGTGGGTCTCAAACCCACGGGCTCAGGCAATCCACTCACCTCAGCCTCCCAAAGGCGCGGGATTACAGGCTGAACCACCGAGCCCAGCTGACAAGTCATTCTTATAATGGATTACTTTCATTAAAACCCACCAAATTTCACTCTGAGAACATTATATTTATTTGAGTATTAAGATAATTAACTTTATTATTCAAGGTCATAATATTAAATTAAGTAACATCACTAAAAAAGGGGTGTGTGTGTGTGTGTGTATACATATATATATATTTTTTTCAGTCGGAGTCTCACTCTGTCACCCAGGCTGGAGGCTGGTGGCACACTCCTGGCCACTACAGCCTCGACCTGCTGGTCTCAGGCGATCCTTCTGCCTCAGCCTTCCAAGTAGCTGGAACTACAGACATGTGCCACCACACAGCAAATTTTTTGATTTATTATAGAGATAAGGTCTCACCAAGTTGCCCAAGTTGGTCTCAAACCTGTGGACTCATGCAATCCTCTCACCTTGGCCTCCCAAAGTGCTTGGATTATAGGCGTGAGATACCGCCAAGGTGTATATATTCATTTTTTCCACTGTTACTTCAAAGTAGTGCTCTAGCTATGAATGTTCTTCAAAAGTTGCAGTGATGGTAAAGATACCATTGCAGTCTGGCTAAAAACATAACCTGTGTTTGTAAATTCAGAACTTCCTACCTTTGAAGCCAACATTTCCAGCTGTACTGGTTTCACAGAAGCAGTAGGTTTCAGTTGTTTGTTGACATTTGCTGTTTTGGTGGATTGAACTGGTACTTTGGTGTTCTGAGTTTTCTACAAGGAAAAGAAGCATGAATAGGGCAAGACAGCCAGTATTGTAAGTCAGTGCTATAAGAATCAGCCTGTGTGTACACACTCAGTTCTCATGGTTGTTACCTTAGGTATGTGTGCTGCTCTGGTTGTAACTCTATTTCCAATTTCTTCTAAAACAGCTCGTCTAAAAGTCACATGTCTCTTAGCTTTAGAATTAACTCCTGTGTCAATATTCTCCAAATCACCGGACACCTAGAAAAAAAAAAAGGCAATGAAGACTTGAGACAATTTAAAATACTTTGCTAATGTCAAATACTCAAATATAGAATTGCTTTGGGAAAGGTGATAATGCTATGATCTATTTGCAAGAGGGAAAATATACATTTTAGAAAGTCTAAAAATGCCATTTGTAATTGATAACACCACTCTAAATTAGGCAAATCACTCATCCACCTTATCTATAATAAAGATCCTCTCAATAAACTTGTAAAACTATTTTGAGTAAGAGAACTTCAAAGCTTCAAAAATAAAGTATTTCTCTTATAGTACCCATATCACATGTTAGAGAGCCCTCCCTGTAAATTAAAGGCATATAGTTAGAAACCTTCATTGGTCAGGTGTGGTGGCACAAGCCTGTAATCCCAGCATTTTGGGAGGCCGAGGCAAGAGGATTGCCTGAGCTCAGGGGTTCGAGACCAGCCTGAGCAACATGGCAAGACCTTGTCTCTACAATAAATCAAAAAATTAGCTGGTGTGGTGGCACTTGCCTGTGGTTCCAGTTACTTGGAAGACTAAGGTGGAAGGATCACATGAGCCCAGCAGGTTGAGGCTGCAGTGGCCGTGAGCATGCCATTGCACTCCAGCCTGGGCAACAGAGTGAGACTCCGACTCAAAAATAAATAAATAAATAAATCTTCCTTTACAGAAACTGGTAACAAGTACAATTAAGATGAAAAATTTAAAAGCTACAATATTAATAGTTAATAATAGGCCTGGCTGTTTAAAAACCAGATGCTTATTTTGTTTTTATTTTTTATTGGTAAAGTTTATTTCTTGATGTACACATTTTATTTATTTATTTATTGAGTCAGAATCTCACTGTCACCCAGGCTGGAGTGCAGTGGCACACTCACGGCCACTACAGCCTTGACCTGCTGGGCTCAGGAGGTCCTTCTGCCTCAGCCTTCCAAGTAGCTGGAACTACAGGTATGCACCACCACTCCTGACTAATTTTTCTTTGATTTATTGTAGAGACGAGGTTTCACCAAGTTGCCCAGGCTGGTCTCGAACCCCTGGGCTCATGCAATCCTCTTGCCTCTGCCTCCCAAATTGCAGGCATGAGCCATAGCACTAGGCCAAAAACCAGATGTTTAAAACTTGTATGCCATTTTATAAGTAAGAAATGTCCCTACATGCATGATCTTTTAGAAATACAGCTTTTTAAAATGAGGTTGTCAAGAATGGACTCTCTCTAACATTAACGATATTTAGAATGGAAGAAGTTTTCTTGGGTAATATATTTTTCACTCTCAAACTGAGGGAAAGTTGGGATTGTATGAAATAAAAATTATCAGTAGATTGTGACCTGCTTTAGATAGAACATGCTTAGAAGCAATACTTGCTAGGAAAAGCATTTCTTATCCCTGAGAGTTGGGGATCCTAACCCTAAGAAAACTCTGAACCAGAGGTTTGAGTGGATCTATCAGGACAGAGGTGCCAGGGAAAACTCAAGCCTTCCCTGAATAGAAAGAATTTGATCATTAAATAACTTGATAGAATAAAGTAGACAAAAATTTACTTGTCAGTTGGATTTAGATTCACAAAAGGATATAACTAAATACTGAATGTACCCAATCTATTAGGATTCTCAAAAGTCACACTGTTCCATTTTTCCAGTACCAACTGCCAACATAAGTGTTTGAAAGTGTTATGCTTATGGGTTGAAGTCTGGTACTGTAGCTAAGTTTAAATTCATCTGGAAGGGAAAATTGCAGCATTTAACCAGCATTACAGCCAGGGTGATGGAACTCAGGTGTGTCAGGGCCCCTCTAGCTTTCAGCAAAGGAAAAGTAGATCCGGGTACACTTCAAGCCCACAGGAAAAACACCCAAGACATCATCATACTTTGATTTCTGCAAAGATGAAATAAACAAATTTGGGCACTTTTCTCCTAGTCTGCCAAACTGGTCCAAATTAAATGCAAAATTTCTATTACACTTGAGAAAAGAAATTGATTTCTTTAAAGAGGACAAACCCATACATTAGTGAACTTAGCCTTGAGGACTTAATGTGCAGAAGTAAATGGGAAACTCACGCAAAGGGAAAGTGTGAAAAATCTGAAAAACAGACATGGCTTTGCTTGATCAACATGCAGAACACCTTACTGCATACGGAATTCTTTCCGTCTTTCTTTTCAACCCCCATCATAGATCCCTTAGTTGGCAAGAAGTTATGAGAAAAGGGGAAGGAAATCTCAAGAATCTGCCTCTTCTAAGCTCTCTGGAGATAAAGAGCACTCGGGGATCGTTCGATGAGTACTAGACCCGATGCTCTGGAGGCTCACTTGACAGATGCCACCTCGGAAGCGCTTTCCTACCCTTCTCCCACCTCTGGGCAGGGAGAGGGAAACAGGCGGAACAGAGGCGGAGGGAGGCCAGCCACTGAGGACCGGCCGCAGGGTCCGGGACGCGGGGAAACCGGGGAGCCCAGGAGAAGGCAAAAGCAGACTCGGTTGGGACTGAGAAACTGGGAGCAGAAGAGAGAAGCGAGAGAGGGGCAGCGGGGCCAAGGGCATCGCCCGTGTGAGGGCGTCGCCGGGCACACTCACCGTCGGGCGTCGGAGCAGCGCCATGAGGGACAGGGAAGGCAAGAGTGCCAGCCCGGCCCAGGAACGGACGCGGACGGGGGAAGGAAGGCAGTAGGGTCCGCGGCGCCGTTAGGACTGCACTCCGGACCCGCAGCGCTGGGATCTTTGACGAAGTCGCCTTGTTCCGATTCAAATACCGCGCGGCTCGCGTCTCATTGGGCGGCACTGCGCACGATGCGCTCTTCTCACTGGCTAAGACAGGAGGCATTGCCGCACGCTGATTGGCTAGATTTTCTTAGACCCGGTTGGTTGTCATAACAACCGGTTGGGGGTTTTTCTGCTTTTTGTTTTCTGTTTTTTTCGGCCTGCCGTCTTTTAAAGAAATCCCGGTCTCTGAGGCCAACAAAGATGAAATGTCTCATTGGGAAAGCAGACGCAGGACGCATTGTCTGAGTTTTGACAAGGTTTCACCTGTGGATGTCTCTCGACATTTGTACTGGGTGGGCGGAAGTTAGTTCTAGGGAACACCCTGGAAACTCCGTTTCGGACCTTCATGCCTCTTCCGGAAATGAGGGGTTGGACTTTAGGCTGTGGGTCGTGGAGGGGGCACCTCTAGGTTGCTCAAGACTTCGGTGTGTTAGGTGCTTGAGACGCAAACGTGTGCTAAAAGACAAGTCATACTGGCGCGTATACGAAAAGATTCCCAAGAGAGGCAAAAAAAAAAAAAAAAAAAAAGGTAAAATGTGCGCGATTCGTGATTAATGTAATTGCTCCGTTGTATTCTCAGCACCTGATACACTGTTTGGTATATATTTATTGAATCGGTGCTCAATAAATATTCGTCAAATAAATTATCCTATGATGTGTATAGGATTTAGAAATGAGAAACAAGTGTGACCCCAGTCTTGAGCAGAAGGTTGGGGTGATCAAGGAAGTCCAAAGAGTGTTGAGTTTGTAAAGAGAAGCAGATGATGAAGATCAAGACAGGAAAAGAAAAAGGAAAAAGTGAGATTGCAGGGAAAGGAGAGAGGAAAGGTCTAACACCCATAGCAAAGGCAGTGGAATGACTCTTGATATTAGGTTCCACCTAATAATATGAGCAAGCTTTCCTACCACTTAGTATCCTAGTCTTTAAAATGGTTCATCTCTCCATTACATGAGTACTAATGATCAGTGTGGTTGGATGAACCTTAAATAATTAAGTTAAGTGATCTGTTTTAAATTCCTTCCCTTGCCCCAAGTAGGCATCTGATGTTTCTGAACTTGTTTCCTTTTCTGAAAAAAATGAATAATTTTGGGTACTATGTGGAAAGATGTTAGCATATCCATCATCCTATTAACTAAAAAGTAGGTATCCTAGGAAAAGTTTTTGGAAAAGATAGATCTGTTTTTGTGCATGGGCTTGTGAGTGAAATTGTTATATTTTTGCTTTATTATGTTGTCAAAAGATACTATCATAAAAGTGACACTTCTTGCCATCTCACAGTTAGGACTTTGGAAACAGAAATGTTATGAATGGTAAAGTGCTTGTATTAACTGACTTGACATTGTCAAAATTGAGTAATCCATATGACCAGGTTGAATATTCATTTTAAATGGAGGTAATATTTTTTATTGTTTGTTTCTTACTGCAACTAGCCTAGAGCCTTAAACATAAATTTTTTGATTCAACCTCTTTTTTAAAGTATTGTAGTCCTTTTTTTTTTTTTTTTTTTTTAAAGCAGGATTCACTGAGAAGACAGAAAAGCTCCTACAGTGGGAGGGGACCCCAAGGGGCTGCCCAGTCCTCCTGTATTTTAATTTCCTGTTCCCTGTCTTAAGTAACAATTGTCACACTCTTCCTATACAATAATTTACATAAACTTTCTCCTGATTCCTAATAATAATCCTCATGATGTGTTATTGTCCCTGCTTATTACCTCTGTCCTTAGTGACCTTTCAGCAGCCATTGTTCTAAATTACTCTTAGGGCATCAAGGGCCCAGTTTAGTTTATATAGCATTAATTTGTGAGACAGTTGACAAATTATGATTTTTCACCAGAACTCAGTTATTTCCCTACTGTACTGCCACGTTCTCTCCTTCAGTTGCACTTACTCTTCTAGTTTTCCATCCGCTCTTGTTTTTGCCTATGTTTTTCTGCTTTCTTTTTTTTCTTAACTAACTAAAAGATAAAATATATTTGCTAGATTAGAATATCAGTATGTGCAAGGCACTGCAGGGAACAGAGAAAAATAAAATAGGAGATTTGCTCTCAAGTTCAAAATAAGGAAGGAGAGGCTGCCACGGTAGCTCAGCCTGTAATCCCAGCACTTTGGGAGGCCAAGGCAAGAGGATTGCCTGAGCCCAGGGGTTCAAGACCAGCGTGGGCAACTTGGTGGGACCTCGTCTCTACAGTATATCAAAAAATTAGCCAGGTGTGGTAGTGCATGCCTGTAGTTCTGGCTGCTTGGAATGCTGAGGTGGAAGGATCGCTTGAGTCCAGCAGGTCGAGGCTGCAGTGGCCGTGAGCATGCCACTATACTCCAGCCTGGGCAACAAAGAGACTCCAACTGAAAAAATAAATAAACAAATAAGGAAGGAGAGACACATAGAAACAGAAGTATTATGAGGCAGAATTCATGAAATACTAAGCACAAAGGAAAAGATTAAAATGGAGGTACGCACTCCTTTGTAAGGAAGTGAGCGTATGAACTGAGTTTTGGAGGAAGGCATCAATTTTAGCAGGCAGGGATGGCAAAAGCATTCACAAAGAAGGAAAAATGAGAATAAATGTGGAAAAAGAGAAAAAGCGCCTGAGGCATTTGGATCATAGGTACATTATAGACAACGCTGCAAAAGAGGCCAGGCGTGATGGCACACACCTGTGATCTCAGCACTTTGGGAGACTGAGGTGAGGGAAAACAATCCTAAAGTAACTTGAAAGTTTTAAGTGGTCAGATTACAATTTTCTCTCAAAAGTTTACCCAAACTCAATTATAAATACAGATAATAATTTTCACTGCTAATTACTTTGGAAGAAGGGTAAGGTCATTTTTCTTTAAAGAGAGAGAGAGGTGTTTCTTCTGCCTTGCTTTGACCAACAAGTTCATGTTATCTATCCTGTGGAGGTAACCAGGTAACCTAGTGCTAGCAGGGCAGGGTGCACAGGTAAGTTCCAACCTGTAATCTAGCTCAGAAGCAGGGAAACCAGAGAAGTTGAAAAGAACACCTTTCTAGTGCCTTCATGAGCCTCCACTCAAAACGATTCTTTAAAATCCGGACCTTAGAAACTTAGAGATTATCCAGGTTTAAAAATAAATAAATTTAATGCCTTCTATAAGCAAAGCACTATGCAGACTAATTAAGAGGAACAAATGGGGCCGGGTGTAGTGGCTCATGCCTGTAATCCCAGTGCTTTGAGGACAGGAAGATTGCTTGAGGTCAGGAGTTTGAGAACAGCCTGGTCAACACAGTAAGACCTCATTTCCACAAACAATAAAAATAAAAGAATAGCCAGGCATGGTAGCACACTTGTATAGTCCTAGCTACTTGGGAGGCTGAGGCAAGAGGATCACTTGAACCCAGGAAATGGAGGCTGCAGTGAGCTATGATTGGGCTACTGCTCTCCAGCCTGGTTTTTTTTTTTTTTTCAAACTAATATTTTATTCTTAGTGCTGCAAACTAGATCCTGTTCAGACATGTTACAACAAGTTTATTTTGGTGCAAAAAAAAATTTTTTAATCCATGTATTTTTTTTTTATAATATACATTTTCCACAGACTTTTTGAACACCCTTCATATTATTAGTCTGGGTTCTCCAGAGAAACAGAACCAGTAAGATCTGTGATAAAATAGGAATCAGCTGTAGAGGCTGGCAAGTCTCAAGATCTGCAAGCAGGAGACCTGGGAGAGACAAGAGTATGTGGTTTCTGTCTGAACAATAGTATAGACTTGAGACCTAGGAAGAGCCAACCAATGTTTGTGTTTTTATCTAAAGGTAGGGAAAACTGATGTCCCAGGTCAAAGGCAGTCAGGCAGGATGAATTTCTGTTAACTCATGGGAGGATCAACATTTTTGTTCTACTCAGGTCTTTAACTGATTGGATGAGACTCACCCACACCAGAGAGGGCAGTCTACTCTACTCAGTCAACTAACTCAAATGTTAATCTCATCCAGAAACACCCTCACAGACACACCCAGAAGGGCAAATATTGGGCTCCCTGTCAAACTGGCACATAAAACTAACCATCACAATAGTTATCTATCAGGAATATTGCAGAAGTTCTAAATTACCCAAAGATATGGAAGTCAAAGAACCAGAAATACCTAGCTATCTCCATCCCATAAATTTCTTTTTCTCAAATACCTGTATCAGTCTGGGAAAATGAAAGTTCCTTCACTGCTAAAACTGCTTATAATTATACTTAAGAACATAGATCATTTGTGCATGGGCTTCTCTATATGCAAAGCTTTGGTTTGGGGAATAAAGGTGTTAGAAAGTTTGTACTAGACATACTAACATAGTGAAGCTTGTTTTACCTTACTGTGGTGGATTAAAGATGGCCAGAATTTTTTTGCTGCACCGTCGTCTTTAGAGACAAGGTCTCACTATGTTGCCCAGGCTGGTCTTGAACTTTTGGGGTCAAGCAACCCTCTCACCTTGGCCTCCCAAAGTACTGAGATTACAGGCATGAGCCACCATGCCTGGCCTGCACCTTCTGTTAATAGGTGTAATCTATTTCCTCTCTCCTTAAATCTGGGCTAGCCTTATTATTTGCATCAACCAACAGAATGTGATAGAAGTGATAGAAGTGTTCCACTTCCAGACTTATGTCGTAGGAGTCTTGGAAGGTTCTGCTTTCTCCCTTGGAGTCCTGAGTTATCACTTAAAGAAGTCTAGCTATCCCTTGTAGACAGATGACATTGAGAGAAAAGAAACACACAGTGAGTCATCATATGTTCCAGCCATCCCAGCTGAAGTCTCAGACATGTAAGGGAGGTCATATTGGACAACACTACACAGCCACACAAGGAATACCAGCCACACCCCAGTGAGAGATGAGCTATGATGCCCAGCCCTGCCCAATCACACAACTGTGAGCAAATAAATGTGTTTCAGTTTTGGAATGTTTTGTTTTGTTTTTCTACAAAACAGATAACACCTTGGATATTCCTTGCATCAAGTAAGCCTTCTGTCTTTATCATCTTTGTTTCTCATAAGTCACAGTTTAAGAAAACATAGCACAGTAGCTGGGATTTATAGCCCTTTGTAAACTGAATTCTCAATAATGTTATCCTGGTAGATTTTGCATATGGGAAACTTGAGTGCCTATGCCATTTCCAGGAGGTATTTTGGCATTTAGTTTTCTCTTGAGGGCACAAGAAAGCATACATTTATCTGGTACTGAACCATGGATCAGCTGTAATTGAGAGCCTTGAAAAGCACTAAAACCAGTCTGATAGAATTTTTGCCCAATGAAGTCCATATGTTTGAAGCTGAGTCTTGACATAGGGGATAACAGATTTACTGTTTTAAAAATCTGCACACAAGCTGGGAGTGGCAGCTCAAGCCTATAATCCCAGCACTTTGGGAGGCTGAGGCGAGAGGATTGCCTGAGGTCAGGGGTTCGAGACCAGCCTGGGCAATTTGGTGAGACTTCGTCTCTACAATAAATAAAAAAATAAGCCAGGCATGGTAGCGCATGCCTATAGTTCCAGCTACTTGGAAGGCTGAGGAGGAAGGATTGCCTGAGCCCAGTGAGTCAAGGCTGCCATGGCCATGAGTGAAGTGAGACCGACACACACACATACAAAATTTGCACACAAATCCTTGGCTACACATCCCTTCATAAGATGAAACCTAGTTTACCTCCTTGAGTATAGGCTACACTCAGTGACTCTCATGTCTAACAAATAGAATATGGCAGGAGGGACAGTATAACTTGAGACTGGGTAAAAAAATGACATTGTAGCCTCCTCTGGGCCTCATTTGCTCTGGGGCAACAAGCTGCCCTGTTGTGCAACGTTTTAGCAGCCCTATAAAGGCCTATGTAGCCAATAGCCAATGAGGAACAGCCTACCTGTCAACAACCCAATGACTGAGCCATCTTAGATACAGATCACTGCAGCACCAACTGTCACCTTGGTTGTAACCTCATGAGACTTGGAACTAGAAAATGTGAAACAAGCTGCTCCTGAGTGCCTGATCCACAGAAACTGAGATAATGTTTAATGGCTAAGCCACTAAGTTTGGGGGTTACAACATGATAACTATTGCAGAGCAGTAAATAACAAAACTTCGGGGAGTTTATGGCTAACTATGATGTTCTAAGAACCCAGATACATCATTATCAACTTGTTCACTAAGCAAATAGTAATAGTACAGTAGTCTAGAAAGAAGTTCAATGAAAGACATTCTTCATTCTTTTTTTGAGTCAGGTTGCCCAGGCTGGAATGTAGTGGCATAATCACAGCTCACTCAGTCTTGACCCTCTGGGCTCCAGCAATTCTCCTGCCTCAACCTCCCTAGTAGCTGAAACTACAGGTGCATGCCACCACACCAGCTAATTTTTTTGTTTTATAGAGATGAGGTCTCACTATGTTGTCCAGGTTGGTCTCGAGTTCCTAGACTCAAGCAATCCTCCTGCTCTGGGCTCCCAAAGTGCTGAGATTATAGGCGTGAGTCACTGTGCCCGGTCTTTTCATTGCTTTTTACAGGCAGATTGGAAAGCAGTGAATGGGAGACTTACCACATTTCTTCTAATTCCCGTGCCAAACACCCTTCTTATGCAAGACTTTTTGAGAAGCTAAAGAACAGGATCCCTGGGATAACAGATTTGGAGTGTTACATATCATATGGAGGATTCCCAGATGTGTGAGAAGCAGAGCATGCTTTGGGGTCATTTCTAAACAGCATGATTGGAAATTTGAGTTGTACTACTAGCTACCCAGACAAATGCAGAAGCCTAATTCCTACTTTCCAGAGCACAATATAACCAATAACAATCTACAGAATAATATACTTTCCAAGGGTTCCCCCACAACACACACATTCTGAAGATTATTACCTAAAGCAAAACTAATTCAGCAGAGCCCACAATAAAAAATTAGTATTTAGTGAATCTGATCCACTCTCTAGTGATGGTACAGGATTCAGAGATAAGCAATTTATTTGGGCTAAACAAAAGCTTTTTCTGGAAATCCACACCTTCATGTGCTCTCTCAGTAATAGCTATCAGCCTAGAGTAAGCCTAGAAGCAACAACACAGGCAGCTTAGTAGTGTGTGTTTATTTAACCCCCAATGGGCAAAAGGTCCCTGCAAACAGTTTGATGGGGAGAAAAATTAGGAGAATGAGAAATTCTAGGTGTTAATTTCCCCATGAAGATTTAATTTTAGGTCAAAGAAGGCAAGTGATTCTATATTTTGTACCAATTCTGACCCACTGGCAGTAGCTGCCTAAAGCCCAGCATTGAACCATATTGATGGGCAACTCATGTGCCTGCTGTGACTGCAAGACAAAGGAAGAAAGCACATATGCTGAGCATCTTACACCCCGAGAGTACGAGAAAAATTCCAACCCAGTAGATAAATGTTGAAGAGGGTAGGGTTGTTCCTTCTTATCTAGTAACTATTGCTTGGAACCAATGTAAGATTGATTGGTGTATAGTTCAGCCTCTTGCTATGCTGCCATCTGTTATCAAAAGCAAAGGCATTTTGGGGGCGTAAAGTGAACATACAAAGAATTTACATTCTTTACTATGTGCAAAGCCCTTTACACTCATTATCTCATTTAATCCTAGGAACCTTAGATGTAGATTTTATTTTTATTTTGTAGATGAGAATGTTTAGACTCAAAAAGCATAATTAAAGTTGTTCAAAGCTGCACAATTAAACCCAAATCCGACTGACTCCAAAGTCTATATTCTTTCCAATACTCCAAAAAATCTTGTGTAGGCATGAATCTGTACAAAATGCAGAAGAAATTATCCCCAGAATGCCCAGTGCCAAAATATAATTAATAACATTTACTTTTCTTAGTAAGAAATAATTGCTTTGGATATAATTCTTAATTCGCCGGGCTCGGTGGCTCAGCCTGTAATCCCGCGCCTTGGGAGGCTGAGGTGAGTGGATTGCCCGAGCCCGCGGGTTTGAGATCCACCTGGGCAGGCGAAACCTCATCTCTACAATAAATAAAAAAAAATTAGCCGGGCGTGGTAGCGCACACCTGTAGTTCCGGCTACTCGTAAGGCTGAGGCGGAAGGATCGCTAGAGCCCAGCAGGTCAAGGCTGCGGTGGCCGGGAGCGGCCACTGCACTCCAGTCTGGGTGACAGAGTGAGACTCCAACTCAAAAAAAAAAAAAAAAAAAAAATTCTTAATTCAAGAAAATGTTTAAAATCTATGACTGCAAGACGATATTTCAAACTTGACATATCCAATATTATGATACAAGAAATCTTCAATAAACAACAAAAAAAAACCTAGTGTTCCTGGAGGTTTTAGAAGCGAAGTTTGAAATCAGGATGCATTTTCTACAAATTTAAACTATTCCCTTTCATGTAACACTACCAACAAAATGTCCTCAAGAGTTTATATTTTAATTGCAGTGTTTCAACTAGTTACAAATAACAATTTTAAAAACAGAACTAGTTTTCTCTAAGTCAATTGTAATGGTTCAAATGCTAATATGTGTTAACAGCTAAAATAAAGTCACCAGAGTAAGAAAAAAGTTTCAAATATCAGTTTATCACTTGCATATTAACAACAATAAAAATAAAGACTTGCTGACAAAATAATTTGTTTTTAAATATTTAGACAGCTATCACTGAAATGTTCATTTTGACATATAAAATGCAGAATATGGAAGACACCAAAACAAAGCACAAAAAATGAAAATGTTCAAAATCATTTTCTTCCTTACTTTGTTCATTACTAATCACATTTTTCTGTAACTAATAGCAATAGGTTAATAGGCTCCTGCATTAACAATTCAGATTTATGCCACAAATACTTGTATTAAATAAATTTTAAAGTAACAATGCTTTGCCTACATATTTAAAAATCAGCAAGTTTAAAGTAA
Source organism: Tarsius wallacei (assembly GCA_963574415.1). Lineage (NCBI taxonomy): Eukaryota > Metazoa > Chordata > Mammalia > Primates > Tarsiidae > Tarsius > Tarsius wallacei. Next base: position 12,970 of record CAUYQG010003692.1, read on the forward strand.
GTCAACAAGTAGTCGTGCATCTAAATCTGATGTAATATTAAAAAATAGAGAAATCCATTTGTGCTTTTCTTGTGTTTTGGGGAACATCAAGAGCACTCCATAGTATAAAATGTTCCCCATCTTTCTTCTATTTATTCAATCCCTCGGCATGAACCCATGGTTTTCCAGTGGCAAACAGGTTACTTACTTGAAAATAGGCCACCTGCTCTTTTCCCTTTAAGACAGCAGACATGGTTTACTCTCTCCCTCACTCTCCCCTGACCTTCTGCTGCTTAATCATCATGTATACTTTTTTTTGAGTCAGAGTCTCATTCTGTCACCCAGGCTGGAGTGCAGCGGCACACTCACGGCCACCACAGCCTCGACCTGGTAGGCTCAGGCGATCCTTCCACCTCAGCCTTCCAAGTAGCTGGGACTACAGGCATGTGCCACCACACCAGGCTAATTTTTTGATTTATTGTGGAGATGAGGTCTTGCCAAGTTGCCCAGGCTGGTCTTAAACTCAGGCAATCCTCTGACTTCGGCCTCCCAAATCAAGTATACTTTTTAAAACTGTTATTTCCTATCTAAATTTCTTAACCATAATTCATCTTCTATGTGCACACACACTGTGTTGAAGCATGTTAACATTGAAAATTACCACAGTGTAACATTTACTAATATTTTTAAAAGGCAAGTAGTCATAATTGAATGTATAAATCCAAATTATGCAAATGTCAATTTGACTGAGATCACTATTTTTGAATTCCAAGATATTTAATGCAAACTGGTTTATAAAAACTAATTATGAAACACAAAGACAATAGAAATATAAGTTATTTATTAATCAATCCACTTACAAAGCAGGTGGCTTAATGCAAGCTTATTGACATCTTCACATATGATCCATGGGAACATGTCTTCCACATACAGACAGTGATATTACTGACTGAATGTATTTGCAATCTGGGGCATGTTAAGCATAGTTAAACAAATAAAATTAGGCTATCCTGTATATGAAAGTATCTTGATAATATGCATCCTGAAGTGGATTAAAACTTCCTCCAAAGGAGAAATGTTAGTATGTTAACTTAACTTTATATTCTATATTATGCAGTAAATCTTAACTACAGAAATTAAAAATTTTAAATCAGTGATCGACTCTTGGTAATGTATGAAGTGGGAGTACATAACCATAGCAACAGTAGGTTGACAGTATAATTTGTGCCTCACAGTATCTGCAGATTTACTGTTTTCAAGTTTAGAGAAAAACAAAACAAGAGACATGTAGATCCAGCTGACTTTATTTATCTTTAAACTAAATAAAAATCCCTTAAAAGTGATCCAGGGACTTTCAAAAGATCTATGAATGCAATAGATACCTGCAAATGACTGACATTTTAAATCTTGACCAAATGTGTTCACAAAATCAATGTAAGCAGATATCTTAACTATTCGTACTTAGCAGAAAACCGAACAAATTTCTACATGTCTTTTTCAATTCCCCTAAAATGTTTTTAAATCTGCAAGTATGTACAATCCAGCTAATTGAAATTAATATTTAGTGTTCATCAGAGCTGTTTCACAGCAGCAAAAATTGAATCAGGGAAATAAAGTTCTAAATGATGTAGGAAAAAGATAAATACAATCAGAACAGCAGTCTAAATGTATGATATCAATATTCAACTCTATCTGCAATGTGTTGAAAGGAAAAGGATACACCAAGAAAATTTATATTGATCACTCTGGTGATGTGACTACCACCTGCATCTGATTGAATATGGGTTGTATTCTGTTCCCAGTATTAAGGATGGTATTTAACTCAGAACTCCATATTGTAAATATACAGCAGCCATTGTGTCCTAATTAAGGAATGTCTTAATACACAATATTATCATTTTCTAGAGGATCTTTATACATTAAACTAAAGTACATAATTGATTAAATTAAAGGTTAGTAGTAATGGATAAAAAAAATTCATAATTCTCAAGGGTTGATACTATGTAAAAAACAAAAAGACCACAAAATTCTACTTACTAAAGCAGCTAATCTTGCCTGCAAGTTTAGGGTCACAAGCCCATAATATGTGCAAAGAAATGCAATACAAGGAACCATGCAAAAATACAGTAAAATGATACAGGAAAAATGTCAAATCTAGAAAAAAAAGCTTTTATAAATACATCAAAATCAACTGTATACATAAACTGTAGGTCTAGCATTAGTTGTACCATATAGCAGAGCCAGCACTCTAAGTTCAATGCTTTCAAATCTGCGCAGGTAAGTCATGCCATCTTTGGTTGACTGCAGTACCAGGAAGGATGGGAATGAGAGGGAGGGCAAGAGTTCTGAAATATGATGTCAACTTTCACTTGGCAGCTGGGCCTCAATGTCCACTCTGCATATGGGGCACTTCTTATTGGTAATCAACCATTGGTCAACACACACTTGGTGGAAAAGGTGCATACATGGAAGGCGTCTATTATTGGCAAGAAAACAAAAAGCAAAAATTAATTTTATAGCAATTGCATGTGGCATTTATTTTTAAACAAATTAAACATATAGTAATTCAATGTTTTAAAGTTAGTAGGCACCTTTCTCTTCTGTGAAAAACAAGCAGCCACCTCTATCTAAGGAAAGTTACACAGATATTAAATTAGCACACAGGGCAATATAATCTATAAAAGACCAAGATAATTAACTGTCACAGCTAAGGAACCAAACTATATAAAATCTTAAGAACTGTAAGAACAAGAATTGCATTGGCAATATATTCTAGTTTTGTTTTTGTACATGAGCTGACAATGCACTGGAGGTGGCAGTATGTTCCCTGACATACAATCTTACAATCATATTTTAATATCAAATCATCACTGCATTTGTAATGTCCTTTAAAAATATATATTACCTCAAAATATATACTATCTCATTTAATTCTATCTAAAAATATTAGATATTAGAATGTATGTGGCAAATATATAGTAGCCATGTTGTCCTAATTAAGGAATGACTTAATCCGTAATGTTATCATTTCCTCTGCAGAAGATCTTTATACATTAAACTTAAGTACATGATTGATTAAAGATCATAATATTGTTTGCATGGGATAACTTGCATACACTTAATACTGTGCTACCATTTTATAGATAGCTAAGAAGAGATGTTTACTTTAGTATGTTTACCTCATACTGAGAAATTAGAAACAATTCTAGCACTTTGGGAAGCCAAGGCAAGAGGATTGCTTGAGCCCAGGAGTTTAAGACAACACAGCGAGACCTCATCGCTACAAAAAAATCTAAAAATTAGCTGAGTACGGTGGCATGTGCCTATAGATCCAGCTACTCCAGAGGTTGAGACAAGAATTGCCTGAGCCCAGGAGGTCAAGGCTGCAGTGAACTGTGGTCGTGCTACTGCACTAAAACCTGGGCAACAGAGTACGGCTCTGACTCAAAAAACATAAAGTTCCAATTATTCCCTGAGCAGTATTCTCAACTCTGTAAAAGCAATTAACTTCTATATTTATAAACCTTCATTGGAAATACAGTGTGCAAATAACCTTATACGTGGTACGACAGACAAAAGTTTCTCATCTTTTTTCTCTCTCAATTGAAGAGGTATGACAATGTTATCCTTATACTTAGGGCAAAAGTATTACCACACAGTTCTTTTATATATATATCACAGAACCTGTTACATATGGCATCATGTTACATTAAAAAAAGGAACATAAATTATACAAAGAATACACCTAAAATTAATAGAGTTAAAATAATAACACTTTCTAAATCACACAGGTGCAAGGAGGGAATAGTCCTGTAAGTTTGGAGGATATTTTAGGACAAAATAAATTTATAAAAGATGCTACAAAATAAACTGCATAGGGCTAATTTGGATCCCCCTTTAATCTGTGGAGAATACATTACTATAATGTCTATGTTTCCCAAAGCTTCTCAAATTCTCATTTCTGAAAGATTTACGAAAGACAGTTTTGACCACAAAAATCCCCTTGCCAAACCTTGGTGAGGCCATAAAACATGCAGATATTTCCATCCCACCCTAACACTGTTAATTACAAAGATTTTAATCTCCTTCTTCTTTCACTCACTATACGATGCCAGTTCTAGCAGCCAGAGGTTGATAACAGGGTATGCCAAGAGTAATCTTTCCTTTGTTTCTAATTTACTTTCAAACAAAACTCCCTATATAGTTTTGACAATAGATTTTAGACAATCAATATCTAGTTACCTCACATCTTCACCTTCCTCTAAAATAGACAAACAGATAGTACATTTTTCCTCTGTGTCTTCCTCAGTCCCTTCTTCCCCATCTTGTTTGCAGTGCAGTTTCCTCTGTGAGAACCAATCAGTTGTTACCTTATTAGTAGAGATGACATTATTGAACAACTGAGTAAAGTCTGTGTTTATTTGAAAAACAAAACAAAACAAAACCACATATTCACCCACACTTAACTCCCAGTAAGACTGTCATAGTTAATGGGCAAATTAAGTGACTATCATCAATTATTACTGTAAGACCCTCTAATAATCAGCATCAACAGCAAAATCAAATTTAGCAGAAATTCATTAGTTTGAAATTCATTATTTTTAATCCATAATAAGGATAACACAATATAAATTCTATTCTTATCCCATCATGAGCACATACAAGCACATTTTACTTTACTAATAAATGTTTCAGAGAGTAACCATATAAACTAACGTTCATTATAAGTATTTAGCTTAGACAGTTGAAAGGACCTAAATTTAGTGGTAATATTTCATTAATACTCTTAGGAAACAGTTGATAAATACAAAAGACAGTAATTTTCACACTTTATTATTATTCTCTTTTATTTTTTTGAGTCAGAGTCTCAGTCTGTTACCCAGGCTGGAGTGCAGTGGCATGCTCACAGCCACTGTAGCCTCGACCTGCTGGGCTCAGATGATCCTTCCACTTCAGCCTTCTAAGAAGCTGGAACTATAGGCACGTACCACCACTCCCAGCTAATTTTTTTGATTTATTGTACAGACAAGGTCTCCCCATGTTGCCCAGGCTGGTCTTGAACCATGGGCTCAGACAATCCTCTCGCCTCTACCTCCCAAAGTGGAATCACAGGCATTAGCCACTGCATCCGGCTTATAATTATTTTCACATAGCATAGAGCATTGTTTGCAGTTATTAAAAGAAACTTATCCAACATGTATATGCTGTAACTTTCAGATATTGTATAATACTGCACAGGAAACTGTGGATAGAGTATGAGAAGTATACATCAATAAAATGTTCATCAAATTAAATGGCTAGTTAATCATGGTACTGCCATATGATGGAGTTCCATATAAGCTGTTAAAAGAATATGGGTAAGCCGGGTGCAGTGGGTTCGAGACCAACCTGGGCAACATGGCGAGACTTTGTCTCTACAATAAGGAAAAAACTAGCCGGGTGTGGTGGCGCACACCTGTGGTACCAGCTACTTGGAAGGCTGACGCGGAAGGATCACCTGAACCCAGCAGGTTGGGGTGGCGGTGGCCATGAGCGTACCACTGCACTCCAGCCCAGGAAACAGAGTGAGACTCGAACTCAAAAAATAAAAAAAAAATTTTTTAAATAAAGAATATGGGTGATCTGTGGAAGCCAACACAGAACAAATGTGCAAACTGTATGCACTACATTCCCATTGTGTTATTTTGTTGTTTTGTTTACTGGTTTTTAAATTTAATTCAGAATAGAGGTGAGGTCTCGCTGTGTTGCCCAGGCTGGTCTTGAACTTTTGGGATCAAGCATTCCTCCTGCCCTGACCTCCCCAAACGTGCTTGAGATTATAGGTGTGAGCCACCACACCCAACCACATTTGTGCTATTTTTTAAAGTAGAAGAAAAAAATACATACATATGCACATTATTAGAAAATGCACAAAAACATCTGGAAGAATATCTAAGAAATCCTTAACTATGATTTTACTTCTGGACAGAAAGACTAAGGTTTACAGGGTAAGAAACTTCACAGTATATATTTTTGTACTATCAAATTTTTTTAAAGCAATATGTATGTGTTGCTTTAATGATAAATAATATAGTTGCAAGATTAGATTAATGCATTTCAATAATATCTAGACATTCCACAGAATAAATTCTTACCTTTTTATATTTATGTGGATATGTACATCTTTCAATTGTCCCCTGGGAGGCACCACGATTGACATTTCCTAATCTTTCTTCCAAATGAATCAGTTCCTGAAAGTGAAGAATAACTAGTAGTAAAAGCAATTATTCCCTGTACAGTATTGTCAATATTGTAAAAGTTCCGGACTTATTATAAACCTGCAATACAAATACAGTGTTCAAAAAAGCAAATATGACAAGATAAATGGTTTATATAATTTTTCTTATACATGGTAAGGCAAATAGTTGTTTATAATTTTTTTCTCAGCCAAAATGAAGGAGTACAGCACAGTTATCTTTATAAATTACAACAATATTTACACAAAGTACTATATGAGTCATAAGTATGTATGCATGTAGAAGATAGAATCCTTCTAGTAAACTAGGGAAACAAGTAAACTAGGGAAACAAATCAAACAATAGTTCTATAATAAGTTAGGCGGACTCCTACTTCCAAACTGATATAAAGAAACACAGCAAAAATCATATACAAATGATTTGTTCTTCCTAACAATTCAAACAAGACATCTAGCTACAAAGTGAATTAATGAGGTTTCTTTTTCTCCAGCAATATTTCTCTAAGAATTAAGCTTGGACAAAAGCAGTAAGGTTTCTCCCCCCACTACATTTAATGGTATAGTTATTTATCTGATATTTATATTGATTTAATAAATTTTTACATCCTTTTCTATTAGTTTCATTTGCTATTCTTTAAATATTCAAGTAACTTTTGACCCTAAGATTACTGATGCTTACAAATTTTTCTGTAGTTCCCAGAGGCAACATCAGAAAATCGGGCATTTTACTGCCTTCTAATTCCCAGCCATTCCAGCAGTCCTACACGATTGTGAATACTCATCACATATATACACTCTGCATTACTGTGGCAAATATCTTCATGTATTTTATTACATACCTCAAAATTGCCCCTGAAAGGACCCCTGAATGATGTTCCATCCAATCCTGATGAAATATAACGAATGTGAGGATAGCCTGCCATGTCAGGAACCTATTTTAAACAGACCAAAAAAGTTACATCAATTACGAAGAGATGTGTGGTTTACTGTTATCACTGAATAATTCAAGACCCTCAATGCTTTCCATTCAAGTACTCACAAAATTCAACTTTAATAAGTACACATAACTCCAGTTAAGCATTTTGTAAGAGTTGGGTTCCTCTTAAAGTATACTCTTTTACAATATAGCTCTTAAAGTATACTCTTTTACAATATAGCTGATGGTTTTAGTAGTGCAAACTTGAAAAGAATCAAATTTGTATAAGATCTTGTCAATTTCTGAGAGCTTTATTAAACAGTATTAAAAACAACACATATACAAACACACAATTTTCCAAGAAGACTTCAAGGTAAGGTTCTTACTTCCCTTCCTTTTAGTTTCCTAACAACCAAAGTGCCCTATACCTTTTTTTTTTTTTTTTTGGCTTGGTTGTGTTAGTGAAAAGTTTTAACACTATTTTCTCATTTTATTAGGTATAATCGATCCTCATTACTTATAGATTCCATTATTTGTGAACTGACCGACAGAAATTTGTAACCCCAAAATCAACACTTGTGCTTTCACAGTCATTTGTGGACATGCGCAGAATGGCCAAAAATTTGAGCTGCCCAATATGTAACTAGGTGTTCTCAACTGAAGAAGAACAAAGCTCTGCCTTCTTATTGGTACTCATATCGTAAAGCAGTATCTTTTTTGCATTCTATTTAGTGCCATGTTTTTCACATTTCTGTGCTTTTTGTTGCTGATTCTATTGTTTATGATGACTCCCTAGCATAATACTGAAGTTCTGTCTCACGCTTCTTAGGCAAGAAGGCTGTAATGCACCTATGGAGAGATTATGTTTTAGCTAGGCTTTGATCAGGCATAAGTTACAGAACTGTTGGCCATGAGTCCCATGTAAATAATTCTCAAATAATTATTAAGTAAGTTAAACAGAAACAAACATAAAGCCAAGGTTATATACCAATCAGTTGTTGTGACCAGAGGCTCACAGTAATCTAACCTTGCTATTTCCCCTAGGAGTAACAGCAGTTCTGTGTATTTGCTAATTCAGTGTTTGCAGCAACTGTATAGAACATAACCATGAATACTGGGAGTCAACCTCATTAGGAAAGGACGATTTAGGGATAGAGACCATTCTTCATCTTTATAAATAAATCTCCAACATTACTTTGTAACCAATCTCCACAGAATCAGAACATACTTTAAGCAGAATGTATGGTTTTAACAGACAATTAATAAATGAAAAAGAATTTAAAATAAGTGAACAATAACTTTTAACCTTCGAATAGCTTATTATTTAAATTTTCTGCAGCTTTTCTTATAACCAAGATCAATACTACTCAGCAGCTAACCAAACCTCCTACTATCTCCAAGGAAATCAGAAAGGATCTCCTGCCTCCCAAATGATCAAAACCTTCTTTCACCCCGAAAAGTCTTTCCCTCACATCCTTCCCCCAGCTTCTGTTGATGAGTTTCCCTTTCCTCCTGTTCAAAGTTATTAATCTCTATCACCTGCTCCCATCTTCTCCTGTTTCCCCACCCTGGGTCATGCTTAATAAACTACTCCCACCCCTCTCTTAGATGTCTCCAAACAAGTCATATCTAGTGGTTTTTCTGTCTTATACCTAAAAAGTATCTTAAGATTCTCCAATTCTGGGTACCTGCATGATCAATGTGTATATACCTAACCGTGAACTGTACCCCACATCTTTATAATAAAAACCAAAAAAATAAAAATAAAAAGATTCTCCATCATCTTCCTAATCCTGGAATTACTGCCAACCCTATTTCTCACTTGCCCTTCACAGCCAGGCTCATAAAGCAAGAAGTCTATATTTACTGCCTGCATGTTTTCAGCTTCCTTACCATTATCTAAGATGCACCCCATCTCCATCCCTCACCATTACTAAAACCACTTAGACACAAACCACCAATAACCACTCCAAAGTCAAAGACATTCAACAGTTTTCAAACAATTTTTTTGTGATGAGAGGCTACTTGACCATATTTACAGGTGACCCTTGAACAATACAACATGGGTTTGAACTGCACAGGTCCACCTACATGAAGATTTTCTTCCCCCTCTGCCACCCCTGAGACAGCAAGACCTACTCTTCCTCCTCCACAGTGTGAACATGACAAGTATGAAGACCTTTATAATGTTCCAATTTCACCTAATGAATAGTACATATATTTTCCCTTCCTTGTGATCCTCACTCTGTTGCACAAGCTGGAGTACAGTGGCACTATCATAGCTCAATGTAGCCTCAATCTCCTGGACTCAAGCGATCCTCTTGCCTCAGGCTCTTGAATAGTTAGGACTACAGTCACAAGCCACTATGCCCAGCTAATTTAAATTTTTTATTGTAGAGACAAGGTCTCACTATGTTCTCCCAGGCTGGTCTCAAACTCCTGTCCTCAATCAATCCTCCTGCCTCAGCCTCCCATATCTCTAGGATTACAAGTGTGACCCACTATGCCCAGTCCAGAATACAGTATATGATATATATAAAATGCAAAATATGTGTTAATCAACTGTTCATGTTATCAGTAAGGCTTCTGGGCAAAAGTAGGCTATTAGTAAAGTTTCGGGGGAGTCAAAATTTATACTCAGATTTTTCAACTACAAAGGGTCAACTATACATTTTGACAGTATTCTAAATTTGTTTCTCAACTTTTCAAGCCAGTTCTCAGAATCCTTTGCTTCAAGTACAGTGTTATCATATAAATATGGTATTGTCATCCTTTAAGTTTTTTTCACTCTCCTATCATTCTACACATTTTCCTGAAAATCTAATCCTCTTCTATGGACTCATTACCACTATATATCAATAGACCACAAATGTATCTTTAACCCAAATATCTTTGGAACTCCAGATAATAAGCTTAACTTCCTACTGGAGCTAGAAATGTGGGAGCCATCTTAGAAACTACTAAAATATGTCCCATCATTTTTATACCAACTGCCTTTGCCTTTGTTCAGGCATTCATCAACATTTACCTCTTTTACTATGATGTTGTAACTAGGTTCCTACTGCCAACACTTAAATCTACTTTCCACATAACTGACAAGGTAGTCTTTCTAGCTGCCATCTATTAAATCACTCTAAAAGCATAAATACGATCAGGACGTTCCCCCTTCAATGGTTCCCAAGTCCCGTTTCTTGGCAAGGCAGCTTTATTTCTTACTGCTGCCTGACCCTTACCCCTAAGATCTAGAAGCACCAACTCACTTGGGAGTTCCTATGCTTATGCTACTTGATAGCTCTTGACATGCTGTAGCCTTTGCAAGGGCAACACTCCAAAATCCAAAGCCTGTTTAGACATTCACATGTAAAGCAAAGCTTCTCTGAAACCTTCCCTGCAGTGCCCCTACCCACAAGACAAAACGACTCCCTTTTCTGTACCACTTAGTCTATAACTTGGTATGTATTACAAATAACAAACTCAATGGATGTTTGCTGAACTTTGTTTTTTTTCTTTTTTTAAGTCGAGTCTCACTCTGTTACCCAGGCTGGAGTGCAGTGGCACACTCACGGCCACTGCAGCCTCGACCTGCAGGGCTCAGGCAATCCTTCCACCTCAGCCTTCCAAGTAGCTGGAACTACAGACATGCACCACCACACCCAGTTAAATTTTTTTTTTAAGTTATTGTAGAGAAAGGTCTCACCAAGTTGCCCAGGCTGGTCTTGAACCCCTGGGCTCAGACCATCCTCTCACCTCCACCTCCCAAAGTGCTGGGATTACAGGTGTGAGACACCGCGCCTGGCCAAAATTTTGTTCTTTAGTACTTAACTTGATATCAACAAAATTTGAATCTTTTCAAAATCAGATGTAGAGAATTAGTAAGGTTCTTCTGCAAATTAGAAAATAAAGTATGAATGCATCAGAACATAACTATTACCACTTACAGCAAAACAACTAAAGCACATGTCCTACTAACAATGAGTCAAGATTATCTTGGTATACAAAAAAAAAAAAACCCACACTTTTTTTTATCATTCTGTACATTAAGAGTACATTTTACAATATAAATTACAAACACAGATTTTAATACATCTAATATCATTTTACAGCACAATTTTCATCTAAAATAATTATTCTCAAATTCTATTAAAACACCTATAACTAATACAGTGGAAGAAAATATTTTTAATAAAATATATAATCTAGAAAAGAATTTTTTAGAATATTTTGAAAAATTTCCATTTTACCATTAAAGGAAGTGCTCCTAGTTGCAAGTGGTGAAGTCGAGGCGGTGCATGGTAATGGGCCAGGTGAGGATGCAATGCACCAGGTGTGTACGTAGCTGCAGTCACTCCAGCTTCGATTCCCAATTCCCTGACAGAAGATGAGAACAGTTTTACCTTTAGTCTTCCCTACAGTCTCTTTGTTACCAACAGAAATGGGAAATATGTTTATACTCACAAGATTAACAAAGCTGAGAAAAAGATAATTTAGCTCAAAAGACTAGTGATTTCCAATTTCTTTTAGAAATGGAAGCTCTAATTTTGTGACCATGAAGGAGCAAAGCTTTGTACTTGGTTTCACATCTTACAAAGGAAGGAACTATAATGAATGGCTCCAAAGGTCCCTTCCCATCTAAAAGTTGGATTCTACTTGAGGAGCATACAAAATCAAGTTTATTTTTTTGGTTTATCTGAATGTTACAGATGCTCTAGGACTTTGCTTGTTGGATATCATCTCTTAGTTGTTGACATCAAGGATAATTAGTATAGTAAACTCTTCTACTCCTTATAAAGCAAGGGTAAACAAAACTTTAGAAAGGATAAAATTGATATATGCTAAATTTTCACTGACTTATTCTCATTTTATGTTCTGCCTCAAAAGTCACTATGAATCAAAATCTCAATGACTGCCACAATGGGTTCAGAAAGAAAATTTAATGAAAATTTGCTTTCACATCTCTAGGAAAAAACACCAGCCTAAGAGAATGAAAGCTGGGATTTCCCATCAATGGCAGGAGCTGGGGTGGTAGAACAAATCTGAGTACAAAGACAGAGGTCAGATAAAGAAGGTGTAAACAATGAGTTAACTACTTCGGCAGACAACCCTGAAAAACTGAAAAAAGTCTACTCCTCTCACTCATATATGGAATCCAAAGAAGTTGAACTCATAGAAGTAGAACATTGGTTACTGGAGACTGGAGGCTGGGGATGGGGGTGATGGGCAGGGAAAGAGGAGATGTTGGTCAACAAGTACAAAGTTTCAGTTAGCCAGCAGTAAGTTCTGATGTACTACTGCACAGCATGGTGACTATGGTTAATAATAACGTACTGTATATTTCAAAATTGCTAAAAGACAGGATTTTAAATGTTCTTATCACAAAGAAATGATAAAATATTTTGAGGTGATAAATATGCTAATTAGCCTGATTTGATCATTCTAAATGTAAACATGTATCAAAACACCACACAGTACCCTCAAAATATATAATTATCACTTGTCCTTTAGAAATAAAACCTACAAAATAAAGCTCTACTCCTGCATGGTATGGTTCCCTGCTCTAGAACTCCAGCTCTCACTCTTTCCTCTCTAGGCCTCTATTCACGCAGACATAGTATCTGCAGTTAAACTGGGGATTGGGTTTCTCCACATCATCCTTCTGCATGGCACTGCACTACAATGCAGCTCTTCAGGTAGATTTACCACAAGCTGGTGAGCACAGCTTTGAAATTAAACAAGATACTGACCAGGCAGATCTCTCTGGAGCCTGTCGAGGATGTGAAGACATAGTCTGAGGCACATGAATATGATGCCCATGACCATAGTTTGGATGCATCCTATGTGGATGGGGTGGGGGGCGTTCATGTGCCCGCCTGGAAACACAGAACACAAAAAGACCACTGGAAATAATTGAATAATTGGTTATTTCTTAATGTACAAACACATCTAGTATTGTATTACAAACATTTATAGATTAGTCATAAAATTTTATAATAAATTATAACATCATTTAATAATTAATAAGAAATCAAGAAACCATATATATCCTCCTCTATAAATTCTAAATGCTCATTTATTCCAATGCCTCCAATTCAGATATCAACCAAGGAAAAAGACAATTTTAACATTATTTTGTATACATTCTTTACAACAGATTTTTATATAGAAAAAAACAGGAACTGAATAGAAATTTTAAAAACTTAAAAAAAACTTAAAAAAAGTTAAGCACTCTAAGCAAATTTTGCAGGCACAAACAAGTTATTTTATATAAACACATAAACAAGGAAAAATGGGCTAGGCGCAGTGGCTCACACCAGTAATCCCAGTACTTTGGAAGGGAGGCCAAGGCAGGAGGACTGTGTGGGCCTAGGAGCTTGAGACCAGTCTAGGCAACATAGTGAGACCTGTCTCCATAAAAAAATAAATAAATGAAGCAGGAAAAATGGAAACTTTTCTTTTGCTTTGTTCACTCTTATACTATAAAGACATTCAACTATGTTGATGGGTAAAAGTTCAAGAGAAAAAATTTTTAAACTTGCACCTTCTTTTCTTTCTTTTTTCTTTTGAGTTGGAGTCTCACTCTGTCATTCAGGCTGGAGGGCAGTGGCACACTCATGGCCACCACAGCCTCAACCTACTGGGCTCAGGCAATCCTTCCGCCTCAGCCTTCCAAGTAGCTGGAACTACAGGCATGTACCACCATGCTCGGCTAATTTTTCTTGATTTATTTATTGTAGAGATTAGATCTCGCCAAGTTGCCCAGGCTGGTCTCAAATTGGTGCGCTCAGGCAATAATCCTCTCACCTCGGCCTCCCAAAGTGCTGGGATTATAGGAGAGCCACTGCACCCAGCCTTGTGCATTTTCTTTAAAGTACATGCAATACACGTTAACACAGCTAGGAAACTGATACTTAGCTCCACTCACACTCTTTACTCTGCATCCGAGTTGATCATTTCTCTTCCTCAAGTCAGTTAACAAAGGGCACCAAAAGCAGCTTAGTCCCAGGGTTTCATTTTTACAGTCTAATTCTTTTCTATTGGTTTCTAATACAATTGCAAATTGCATGTTTACTCTTGTGATTTAGAACAATTTGCTAGCTACTGAAGAATATGACTGTTTGTTAAATTGGTAAGTTTTTATATAAAGGGTAACTATATCAGCATGGCAGCATAGCCAGAGATTCTAGATATAATTAAACTGTACTGATATAGTTACATCATTTATTTTTATTTGTTTATTTTACAGATGGGGTCTTGCTCTGTCCCCCAGGCTGAAGTGAAGCGGCCCAATCATAGCTCACTGCAGCCTTGAACTCCTGGGTTCAAGTGATCCTCCTGCCTCAGCCTCCTGAGTAGCTGAGACTATAGAAATATGCCATCATGCCCAGCTACATTTCCTTTAGGAGAGAGAAGGATCTCTCTACGTTGCCCAGGATAGACTCCAACTCCTAGGCTCAAGTGATCCCTACTGCTTCAGCCTCTAGAGTAGCTGGGACTACAGCTGTGTGCCACCATGCCCAGTTAGATTTCAAAGTATTAAAGACCAATGGAAATAAAGGAAAAAGTGTGATTTTCTTTTTAAAAATGAAAAACATACGTTGGATGCTGCATCATCCTCCTCCTTTGAACTTCCATTCTCTGCATCACTTCATGAGGATGCAGTCTCTGTGCTGGAGGTGCTGTTGCTGGAATATGGTGCGAAATGGGCTGGTGCGTAGGAGGCAGATGCTGAGGGATCGGTGCAGCTGTACTGGCTAAGTGAGTTGGAGGTGGAGGTGCCACAGGGTGAGATGTTGCGTGAGAAGATATTTGAGAATGGAAAGCATGTACAGGATGAGGAATAACATAATCCACTTGAGGTGGAGGCTGAGTCTGAGGAGGGGGGTTTCCATGAGAGTGGGGACAGGCAGAAGCTTGATGATGAAGCGGCCTTGTCAAAGAAGCATCTGTAAGAGAAACATTTCAAGTATGTTACATAGATACCACACATTTGAACATATATTTCTATAATATATTCCAACTGTACTTGTGAATATATTAGCATACATTTAATGAATACTTTATAAATACCAAGATCTGCTCAAGCAACCTGCTTTCTTCTTTGAACAAGCATGGGTATTTTCACATGTCAATATATATATAGTTTTCCTTCATTCACAGCTTCACAACATTCTACTGTAGAATATACCAACATTTATTAAAGAATCCCTACTGATAAAAATTGAAAGTAACCCAAATGCCATGATGAATATGTGTAAATGGTCTCTCTTGTGTCACTCTATTTCATTTACAAGCATGTACACACACACACACTCACAGATCATTTGTAGCACAAATTCCTATAAGCAGTTGTGGGTGTGAAAAAATGATTTAAGTTCAGATACCCACTAACAAAAATATCCTTACCAAAATGTTGCTATGATTTGTTTTTCACACAGGAATGAATGTCTGATGATCTCCACACTATCACTAAATTTTAAAAATAAATGCCAATCTGAGAAAAATCTTTTATTTATTGACTGCTTGTATTTCATCTTCTCAGGCTACCACAGCCTCAGCCTCCTGGTCTCAGGCAATCCTTCTGCCTCAGCCTTCCAAGCAGCTGAAACCACAGGCGCTCGCCACCACTCCTGGCTAGTTTTTTGACTTATTGTACAGACTAGGTCTCACCAACTTGTCCAGGCTTGTCTCCAACCACTTGGCTCAGGTAATCCTCTCACATGCTGGGATTACAGGCATGATCCACCACACCTGGCTATTCGCCATTTTCTTATTGCTTTATTAATATTCTTTGTGTTTGTCATAATAAGAGTTTTCTTCCAAATCATCTCTCTCTCCCCAGCCCTTATCATTCTTCCTGGGCTATATAAAGATGAAGGAGACATATCTCCCAAGACACTGCCATGGAAGTTGAGCCTTAAAAGAAGGTTCCCTCCACTTCTTCATTCCAATTCTTTATGTTTCAAAGTGACTGTTGAAAAAACCCTCTGGGGAATATATACATCTCTCTTACTCTAAGAGAGACCCGCATCTATTTGACGTGGAAAAACCTGTCTGTCTCCTCCTGAGATTTCCATCCAAATTTCATTTTACTGGAAGAGGTCCTTAGCAATCTGGTATGGAGCAATAGCCATTCTCTAGTTTCGTTACAAAGGGTTTTCTTCCATTTTTAATGCTTTTGTTTCCTTCAGCAGGGTGAAAGGTAATCATAACTCACTCAGCAGTGTTTCCTGAGGATGCCTTGTTAGCATGTTCTGACAAGAAACTTGCACTAAATCTCAATGTAAGTTGTGAGACAAAAGTTTACACCAAAGTTCAGTACTTCTTAATCATAAAAAAAGAAGTCACTATGTTTTATCATTGTTAACTATTCTTTCTCAAATTCACAGCAATTTTTTCCAGTTTCACTTCAAAAGTTTTCTATTTCTATAGTCATTATGCAAGACAATATCCACAAATATTACAAAACAGAAAGTTTTATTTCAGAATGAATCAGTTTAACCATTTAACCATCCTTTTCTTTTGAGTATGAGTCTCACTCTGTCACCTAGGCTGGAGTCCAGTGGCATGATCATACCTCAACCTTCTGGATTTGGCAATTCTTCCACCTCAGCCTCAGCCTCCCCAGTAGCTGGGACTACAGGAACATGCCACTACAGTCAGGTAATTTTTGTTTTTTTGTAGAGACAAGGTCTTACTATGTTGCCCAGGCTGGTCTCCAACTTCTGGGCTCAAGCAATCCTCCTGCCTCAGCCTCCTAAAATGCTAGGATTACAAGGTGTGAACCACCATAACCAGCCTCAGACATCATTTTAGTTTACTGTTTATCCAAACAAAACAGATTGCTAACCGTTATAAAAGCATGACATATTCTGCATTCCCATAGGCCATTCCCCTTCCTTGTATATTTGTGTGCTCGCTAGTAAAATTATTTACAATTGTGCTTGATATTGCTTCCTAAAAATTCATATCTCTTGTAGATGCAATATTATTATCTGTCCCATTTACTCATTAATTCTTATAGCTTTACAGTGTGTACATCTATCACTTAATGATTAATAAGTAATTGTACATATATATATACACATAATTATATATACATATAAACACACATACATCTTTTTTTTTTTTTTTTTAAGTTGGAGTCTCACTCTGTCACCCAGACTGGAGTGCAGTGGCACGCTCCCAGTCACCGCAGCCTCGACTTGCTGGGCTCTGGCGATCCTTCCACCTCAGCCTTCCAAGTAGCTGGAACTATAGGTACGCGCTACCACGTCCGGCTAATTTTTGATTTTATTTTAGAGATGAGGTCTTGCCAAGTTGCCCAGGTGAGTCTCGAACCCGCAGGCTCAGGCAACCCACTCACCTCAGCCTCCCAAAGTGCTGGAGTTATAAGCTGAGTCACTGAGTCCAGCTATACATATATCTTCTTAAAGAGATGTTGCTATACTGCCCAATCTGGAGTGTAGCGATTATTCACAGATGCAATCATAGTACACTGCAACCTAAAAATCCTGAGCTCAAGTGCTCCTCCTGCCTTAGCTTCCCCAGAAGCTAGGACTACAGGCTCACAAAGCCTGGCCTTTCTTACATATCTCATTAATACATCTTATTAATGAGGTAGCAAAACTTTTAAATAATAGTGTTTTAAGTACAATTGTTTTATCACTTTATTAAGACCATAAACCCTTCAAAAGTAAAGACACATATTCATATTGTATCAGTACCACTGGTATACATAAAAATGTACTTGCAAAACAGCAAATTATTCACTTGGGTGAAAGTTTCACAATTAATAGCCAATGAGAATCATTCACATTCTACAAATCTAAAAAAAGTAAGGACAGAGAGATTAAGTAACTAGCCCTAATAGTCAGAGCTGGGAGGTCAATTTAGATCTAAAGCCAGTGCTCTACTACGTCACTTTAACTTCCCTAGTTAATTTGAATGAAAAATGTTCAAAAACTAAATGTTTCACATGAGAATTAAAGCATATTAGAATTTTTAATTTTATCTATCTATGTATTTATTTGAGTTGGCATCTCAATCTGTCACCAAGGCTGGAGTGCAGTGGCATATCACAGTTCACTACAGCTTCACCTCCTGGGCTCAGGCAATCAGTCTGAGTTTCAGCCTCCTGAGTAGCTGGGACTACAGTGCATGTAATCTTATGTTGCCTATGCTGGTCTCGAACTCCTGGGCTCAGCAATCCTCCCTCCTCGACCTCCTCAAATGCTGGGATTACAGGTACAAGGCACAACACCTGGCCCTATACTTCTTTTTAAAAAGAATTCCAGGCTAGGTACAGTTACTCATGCCTGCAATCCTAGCACTTTGGGAGGCTGAAGTGGGAGAATTGCTTGGGCAACATAGCAAGACCTTGTTTCTACAAAAAAACCAAAAAGTTAGCTGGGCTTGGTGACACATGCCTGTAGTCCCAGATACTTGGGAGGCTAAGTTGGGAAGATAATTTGAGCCCAGTAGTTGGAGTCTGTAGTGAGCTGTGATTGCACCACTGCACTCCAGACTGGGCAACAGAGTAAAATATTTAACTTAAAAAATAAAATAAAATATAATAAAATAAGAAGTATGGAAGTACATGTATATAAACACACACACATGCACACACTTCAAATTAGGAAAAGGGGTCCAGAACAGGATTATCAGTCAAAATGTCTCTAAATAAAAGAGTACAATTTAAATTTCCTACCTTAATTCTCATGTATATACCTCCAATAAAGAGAAAAATTTAACACTTTTTGAAAGTTTACCCCTTTGACACAGCAGTATTACTCCTAGGAAATTATCCTATAGATAAACTCCAACAACTACAAACAACTTAAATGTCCATCAACAGAGGATTGATTTAATATACAACAGAATACTATTTTTTTTTTTTTTTGAGTAGGAATCTCACACTCTGTCACCCAGGCTGGAGTGCAGTGGCATGCTTAAGGTCACTGCAGCCTTGGCCTGCTGGGCTTTAGCTGATCCTTCTGCCTCAGTCCTCCAAGCGGCTGGAACTATAGGAGTACACCTCCATACCTGGCTAATTTTTTGATTTATTGTAGAGACAAGGTCTCGTCATTTTGCCCAGGCTGGTCTCAAACCCCTGAGCTCAGGCAATCCTCTCACCTCCACCTTCCAAAGTGCTGGGATTACAGGGATGAGCCACCACACCTAGCCTATGAAGGTATTAAAAACCAATGAACTCAGCTTTTATGTACAAATATGCAAATAATCAAGATATACAGTTAAATTTAAAACAAAAAGCAGAGCAAAATGTCTGATATGATCCAATTTTTTAATGAGACACATATATATGAGGGAGACCCAAATAAACTGAAATTTATCTATAAAAAATTGTGTACTTATTCTTACATGTTTTAACTTCCAAAGTACCCTCCACTTGATGCAATATGCCTATCGAGACAATTTTTCCATTGCTCAAAACAGTTTTTGAACTCATTAATTTTGATAGCTTTTAGTGCTTCTGCCATTTTTTGTTTCACCTCTTCCACATGGGCAAAACATTTCCCTTTGAAGAAAACAAAGAATAAGTCGCTCAGGGTGAGACTGCATGAGTAGGGAGGGTGGGGCACAATGGTAATGCTGTTTTTGGTCAAAACCTGTTGAACACTCAGCTTGGTTTGAACAGGTGTGCTTATAGATCACCCACCATGAAATGGGCAAAAGCATTTAAAGAATCTCCAAAAAAAATGCACTAAAGCCAAATGCAGCCTCTCATAAGGTTGGCTGGTGCACTTATGTCGATGGATTCCTAGAACACTTACCTAGCAGGGGAAGCCTGTACTACTACAAGGGGTCTGCCCATCAAAAGATAATTCTGGGGTTTTTTTGGGCCCCCCTCATATATAAAAAATGTATAGATTTACGTGTGTGTACAAAGAAAATTTCTGAAAGTTATATAATAGTTGCTACCTCTAAGGTATTAAGATTGCACAGATGTGGGAAGAAGGAGCTTTAAACTTTTCATTTTATATCATTCTGTACAGCTTAGATGTACTTTTAAGAACATATACACAAGAAACTTTTATGATAAAATTAAAATAAAGTCTAAAACATTTATCTCTCAATTAGGAATTAAAAAGGAATGGATTTACTTATAAACTGCTTTAGTATATTATTTTTAAAGGGGAAGGGAAGACAGTATATTATTTTTAAATGGGAAAGGAAGAAAACCACACATTTTGAGTTCTTAATAAAAAAGTGATCAATTATAGATGAATACCAACAAGTATTACAAAACAGCCTGCACAAAATATACCAGTGTTCATACAAAGAATTGGTCCACTGTCAGTGCTTTGCAAAAACTATTTCTAAATCTGTTGCCAACTTAAACTTTAAATTTTAAGCTGCATTAATGAAAAGGCAAATAATATATCACCAGTTTAACTGAACAAATTCTGGATTGATTCCAGCTGTGTCTGTAGAATGCAGACTTTTTAAAATTATTGGAGTGGAAGGAGAAATCCAAGAAGATATATAATTGAAAGTTATCTCTTGCCATGTAATCCAAACAAAACACAAATTTCCTTGTTAATTTCCTGGTTTGTTCTTGGCATAAAATGTTAGTGTTTACTATCAAAGTATTTATTAAGCTTCCACTTGATTATCAGCTTCTGATCTAAAAAAGTAGTAATAAGTTACATAGCTTAAGAGTATTTATCACGTCTTAGTTCATAGCTAATGAACTTTAATTTCTTTAGAAAAAGCATGCCTAACTCTATTTTAATTGCCTGTATCAAATGAGTGTGAAAACCTTTTGTCAACCAGCAAAACTTGCTGTCAGGAAATTCTCTCTTATGCCCCAATTTACTGCTTGAGAATTTGTACACAAAAATTTACTTTACTGTACCTAGAAATATTACTAAATGTTTACATTTCTTCAGTTGCTCCTAAAGACTAAATCTAATTTCCTTAAAACTTCCATTCAATACACCTTAATTTCAGAGAAATTAAAATGGGAAAAATACAACCTACTCATAAGCCAAATAAATACTAAAAATTTATGAATCAGGATTAATGAAAGATTATTTTATGGAGGAATGTACAATGCTTCATTTATATGCCTCTATGTGTTTTGCCTGTTCAATTTATACTTACAAGGAGGTGGCATATAATGTCGACAGGATGAGAGAGAAGGTTGTGGAGGGGGTTGGGGCTGGGGCTGCGCAACCATGCTTGATCCATAACCATCCATTGATAATGGCTGGCTCGGGGCAGCAGCAGCAGCCTGATGGCCAAAGATTGCAGCTCGGGAAGAAGAAACAGGGCAGCAGGGGTCAAATGCAGATGCTCCGTGAAAACCACCACTTCCATGACTTCTGATACCATTGTTGCTCAGGTCTACTGGCAATGCCTGCTGTATAAAAAGGAACTATATTTTATCTTTCTAAATTTTGGTCAAAACATTTCATATTACATTATAGAAATTTCCTAACGCAACAAAGAAAAATAAAATCTTTGAATTAATTTGAAAATAGTAACAGTCTTAGTGTGAAGACCTATTGGGCACTAATATACTTGGATATCCTGTATACATCAAGTATATCTTGGACTGTGAAAACTGTAGTGGTTTTATATTTAACAAAAGTATAATGTAGTGAAGTCTATCTATCTTATATCTACATCTAAAAGAAAAAAATTTAAAATCATACTTATATACATATATACATTATTATACATTCTGACTAGTAATTTAGGGCTCCTTTAGAAAACTTAAAATCACACCACTGAAAACATTAAGGTTCTAGGTAAAAACGTGTTGGTCTCAAGTTCTAAACTGTACACAGCAGCAAGCATTCAACTAAAAGTCTAATAGTGCAAGCAAATCTACATTATCCAAAATAACAAAGAGCATAAGATTATTCGGACTAAATCATGAGTCAACTTTGCTTCTTAACGCTTTCATTTCATTTCAAAATCACATCACTGACTCCTTACCTCATTTTATTGTATTTGGCTTTATTGTGCTTCACAGATCTGGGGCTTTTTTTTTTTTTTTTACAACTGAAGGTTTGTGGTGACCCTGTATCTATCAAGTCTATCAAGCGTCATTTTTCCAACAACACATGCTCACTTTGCATGTCTATGTCACATTTTGGTAATTCTCAAAATATTTTAAACTTTTTCATTATTATTGTATCTATTACAGTAATATTTTATCAGTGTTCTCTGATGTTACTATAATAATTGCTGGGGGCACCACAAACTGTGCCCACACAAGATGGTGAGCTTAACTGCAGTGTTTTGACTGCTCTACCCCCCAAGCATTCCCCATCTCTCTCTCTCTCTCCCCTCAGGCCCCTCTATTCCCTCTGACACAACAATATTGAAATTAGGCCAGTTAATAACCCTGCAATTACCTCTAAATGTTCAAGTGAAAAGAAGAGTAGCACATCTTGCACTTTAAATCAAAAGCTAGAAATGATTAAGCTTAATGAGGAAGGCACGTTGATGGGCCAAAAGCTGAGCCTCTTGCACAAAACAGTTAGCTAAGTTGCAAATATAAAGGAAAAGTTATTAAAGGAAATTAAAAGTGCTCTAGTGAGCACACTAGCATAAGAAAAAGAAACAGCCTTACTGCTGATACGGAGAAAGTTTTAATGGTCTGGACAGAAGATCAAACCAGCCACAATATTCTCTTAAGCTATGGCCTGATCCAGAACAAGGCTCTAACTCTCTTCAATTCTACAAAGGCTGAGAGAGGTGAAGAAGCTGCAGAAGAAAAGTTTGAAGCTAGCAGAAGTTGGTTCGTGAAGTTTAAGGGGAAAAGCTATCTCTGTAATATAAAAGTGCAAGGTGTAGCAGCAAGTGCTGATGTAGAAGCTGCAGCAAGTTATACAAAATATTTAGCAAACATCATTGATGGATGGTGGCTACACTAAACAATAGATTTTTCAAGTAGACAAAACAGCCTTCTATTGAAGAAAATGCCATCTAGGACTTTCATAGATGGAGAGAAGTCAATGCTTGGCTTCCAAGCTCCAAAGGACAGGCTGACTCTTGTTAGGAGTTAATGTGCTGGTAACTTGAAGTTGAAGCCAATGCTCACTTACCATTACAAAAATCCCCGGGCCCTTATGAATTATGCTAAATCTACTCTGCCTGTGCTCTGTAAATGGAACAACAAAACAACACCACATGTGTTTACAACATGGTTTATTGAATATATATGTACTTCTTTTTTTTTTTTTTTAAGTCAAAGTCTCACTTTGTTGTCCAGGCTGGAGCGCGGTAGCATATTCATGGCCACTGCAACCTTGACCTACTACAGGCATGTGCTACCATGTCCAGCTAAGTTTTTGACTTATTGTAGACACATGGTCTTGCCATGTTGCCCAGGCTGGTCTCGAATCCATGGGCTCAGGCAATCCTCTCACCTCCACCTCCCAAAGTGCAGTTTATTGAATATTTTAAGCCAACTACTGAGACTAACTACTTAGAGAAAAAGATTCCTTTCAAAATATTACTGCTCGGGGACAATATACCTAGTCACCTAAGAGTTCTAACTGATATGGACAAGGAGATTAATGTTGTTTTCATGACTGCTAAAATCTCCATTCTGCAGTCTGTGGATCAAGAAGTCATTTAGACTTTCAAGTCTTATTATTTAAGAAATACATTTCATAGGAATACAGCTGCCACAGACGGTGATTCCTCTGATGGATCTGGGCAAAGTCAATTTAAAACCTTCTAGAAAGGAGTCACCATTCTAGATGCCATTAAAAACACTTGTGATTCGTGGGAGGTGGCCAAAATATCAACAATAACAGGAGTTTAGAAGAACTTGATTCCAACCCTCATGAATGACTTTGAGGGATTCAAGACTTCAGTGGAAGAAGTAACAGCATATGTGGTAGAGACAGCAAGAGAACGAGAAGTACAGTCTGAAGATGTGACTCAATTGCTGCAATCTTATAATTAAAATTGAATGGATAAGAAGTTGCTTCTTATGAAAGAACAAAGAAAGCGGTTTCCTCAGATGGAGTCTACTCCTGTTGAAGATGTTGTGAACACTGCTGAAATGACAACAAAGGATTTAGAATACTACAAAAGCTTAGTTGATAAAGCGGTCGCAGGGCTTGAGAAGATAGATTCCAATTCTGAAAAAAAATCTATTGTGTGTAAAATGTTATCAAACAGCATCACAAGCTACAGCAAAATCTTTCATGAAAGAACCAATCACTGCAGCAAACTTCACTGTTGTCTTTAGAAAACTGTCACAACTACCCTAAACTTCAGCGACCACCACTCTGATCAGTCAGCACCCATCACATCAAAGGTAAAACCCTCCACCAGCAAAAAAGATTCTAACTTGCTGAAAGTTCAGATGACTGCTAGCATTTTTTAAAGCAATACAATATTTTTAAATTAAAGTATGAACTTTTCTTAGACATAATGCTATTACATACTTTATAGTATAAACATAATTTTTATATGCACTGGGAAACCAAAAATTTCTCATGACTTGCTTTGTTGCAATATTTAATTTATTGTGGTCTGGAACCAAAATGGCAATATCTTTGAGGTATACCTGTATTAGAAATGATTGTTAAGGAAGGCCCATTAACTAAGCTAGGAAATAAATCAGAATCTAGATTCCATCTCTACTCATCAGTTTTTCCCTCAAAAGCATTTTGAAAAGTCCTACCTAAAACACTTTCACCTTCTACCCTAGAGCAGATTACAGAACAAGAATTGCTTTCTTTATATTCTTAAGTAATTTAAATATGAGGCTACTGCTTAGATTCAGGAGAGCTGTACTTTTCAAAATATAATTAAAGGAAATAAAGATGTGATGTTATATATGGAATTATATATAGGAACTGTTCGATGCTGAAAGCTGAGGGACTGGAGATGAAGAAAGTGACACTAATGCATCTGTCAGAGTCCCAGATTATCCAGCAGTCCTTAAAAGAGCCATTACAGTCTACTTTCAACCAGTTCTAGGTTCAGGACATAACAAAACAAAAGGAACTCTAGATGCTGAAAGGAAAGGGAGGTGATGATACAGAAGCTGTGAATGAGAAAAGGAAGAACTCCTTTCCTCTACAATCAATCAAGTATATGCCTGGCCTCTTTCTGTTGAGTTGGCAAATACAAAGTATGTCCTCCATTCAAGTAATATTTAAAAATAGGGTATCTGCATAATGAACATTTGTATACCTAACCCTGAATTGCACCCCACATCTTTAAAATAAAAAATTAACAGTTAAAAAAATTTTTTTAAATAATACTGTGAGACTGTGAATTTATGTCTGCAGTTCAAATCCTTTCCCTACTTCTCTAGTATTTAGACTAAAATTGGCAAATGGACTACAACATCAATATCTTATGAAGGTGACCAAATTTTATCTTCTCTCTATCTCTAGTCAGTGATTAAGAACACTCTTAGAAAATAAAGTAGTTCCTAGAAGGAACCCAGGATAAAGTTAAATACAAGAATAAAGGGGAAAAAACCAATAATGAGAACCCTATTCTTCATAATTCTAACAGTTCATTCAATTTTTAATCTAGAAAGAAAAGTGAGGATAAGCAAGATGAGTACAGCAATAGGAAATATTATGTCGCACAGATTATAAATGACACTAATTAAACTACTGGGTACAGTGGCGTGTGCCTGTAGTCCCAACTATTTGGAAGGTTGAGGAAGGAGAACTGCTTGAGCCCAGCCAGGGCAACATAGCAAGACCCCATCTCTTAAAAGAAAAAGTGAGAGAGAATGCACTCAAGAGTGTAAGCCATATCACATCCAAGCAAGTAGTGAACTTCTGTTTGCAGGACTAAAATGATTTTTCTTTGCCTATCCATAATGTGACACTCAATCATAAGACATCTTCACAATCACAAATCTGCAGATCAGCCATGTGCTTCTTTTACTCCTCAACCTTCTGCTGTGCCCAAACAGGTCTCAAATAGAGACTATATAGGTTATTTCATGAGCATGTGGCTAATTTTAGAGTTTTACAAATGTCAATATGAGTCTTAAACTGTTGTCTTCAAAATCTCCCTCTTTTCACCTTCATGCCCATTATCACCACTGAATGCCTGTGATCCTGCTGATTATTCCCAAGTTTTGTTTGTAGTCCAAATACCTCTGTTTTGAGACAGGTAACTAGGTTACATTGATTTTATACTGAACAGAGATTCTACCTATAATTAACTGACTCAGGTTACAAGAAAACATTATACGTCATCTTTCCAGCTCTATAATTTATTAATTCAACAACAAAATATTCTGTGAATGAGAAGCCCACCTTTTGGCAGCTCTTTCATAAATGTAGAAGAAGCTAACAGACCACTTCTTTACCATTTTTCTACTATACTTATAAAGCCTCCTTTCACCCAAATTTCTAGTAAAAGGAAGTTATACTTTCAAGCAGGTTCTTCATTCAGTCCACTTGGAGGTTTTCCTTGATGCGCGCTCTTTCCAAGAGGTAGAATAAGTCCAGACAGTCAGTTAGTGTCCAGAACTGTTACCAGAATCAAAATAACATCTTAAATCTCTTTAACCCTATTTTCTACAAAATCCTTTCAAATTGTCTCCTCATAATAGCAGCCAGCTTTGATTTTTAAGAGACTATCCCTTCTTCTTATCTTCAATTTGTCAGACCCAGAAGGATACCATTAAAATTTAAACACGTGAAACAAGTATTTTAGGAAAGGTCAGGTTATATAGAAAAACAGTTGCTCTGAAGTTTTTTAATGACTTTTTTCTAGCATATTATTTGTCAAAGTTACAAATTTTCCCTCAAATTACATCTTCTAGTTTTAAAAGTTTATATCACAATCATACAGAGATGGACATAACAAAAGTTAAGGGAGCATATAATCTCTGACATAATTTGCTCTGTGTGATTATCAATACTAGTTTAATATCACTTGACATTTCAAGCACTCACTAATAATATCAACAAATTTGCTTAATTATAATTTTTTCCTGACATTTCAATTCTCCATAAACTAAAAATCTCATCTTCTAAGAAACTATGCTACAGGTTTTCAACTGAGAAGGCTGTTCATTTCTAGATAAGTAGAGGTTATAGTGAGCTCTAGAGTAGGAAGTAGAAGGGAAAGAAAATGGGAGAATTTTCCAATTTCCCATGAACTAGGTTGACACTATCATTTCAACAATTTGTTTGAAATAAATCCCAAAGATCAAATTTAATGGTATTTAACTGAAAACATCAAAAAACATTTCAGAATAAAAAAGTGATTTTTAGATTAAATATCACTTCTGATTTCCTACATCCTTGGTCTCCTCAATTAGCTGCAGTAATTTAGACCATTTGAAAATCCCAGACTTAATTAGGCCATTTTTACGTGTAAGAATATGACTTGCCGGGTGCAGTGGCTCACGCCTATAATCCCAGCACTTTGAGAGGCCAAGGTGAGAATATTGCTGAGTCGACAGGTTCGAGACTAGCCTGGGCAACTTGGCGAGACCTCATCTCTACAATAAATCAAGAGAAATTAGCCAGGCGTGGTGGCGTGTGCCTGTAGTTCCAGCTACTTGGAAGGCTGAGGCAGAAAGATCGCCTGAGTTCAGGAGATCGAGGCTGCAGTGGCTGTGAGTGTGTCTAGCCTGGGGGATAGAGTGAGACTCTGACTCAAAAATAAAAAATAAAAAGAATATGACTTATTTCATATATAAAATGTATCCTTAGGGGTTTATTTGTTTCTCTTCCCAAAAGCATCACAGTTAAAGAGGGAGGTAGGTCAGCTTTATTTAGCTCCAGGTGTTACTTTCTTATGATGAACTTTCCAGTCATCTAAAAAAAGGAAGAAAGGGCCGGGCTCAGTGGCTCAGCCTGTAATCCCAGCACTTTGGGAGGCCGAGGAGAGTGATTGCCTGAGTCCGCAGGTTCGAGACCAGTCCAGGCAACTTGGCGAGACCTCATCTCTACAATAAAATAAAAAATTGCCGGACGTGGTAGCGTGCATCTCTAGTTCCGACTACTCGGAAGGCTAAGGTAGAAGGGTCGCCAGAGCCCAGCAGGTCGACACTGGGGTGGCTGTGAGTATGCGTGCCACTGTACTCTAGCCTGGGTGAAGGAGTGAGACTCCAACTCCAAAAAAAAGGAAGAAAGGAAGAGAAGAAAGAGGAAAAGGAAAGGAAAGCAATGAAAAAAAGGAGGGAAAGAAAAAAGGAAGAGCGGAAGAAAGGGAAGGAAGGGAGGACAGAAAAAGCCCAAGAAGGAAAGAAGAGGACAGGGAGGGAGGAAAGTAGGAAATAAAGCCGGACTCATTAAATTCCACATACCTGCTCATGGTAGCTGGTACCAGAACTACTATTTGCTCCACAAGGTGCTTGTACTTGTGAAGGTCTTTCCACAGGGCAAGTAGGATCACTAAAGGAAGGAGAAACTGGGACAGCTGGGTGGGGAGTATGGTGGTGGTGGTGATGATGTTGAAAATGGTGACTATGCTGCTGAAAACAACTTGTATGAGGATGTCCTAATGCATGGTGATTCTGTGACGACCCTCCACATGGCGAGTGCTGGGGACAGCAGGAAGGTAACCTTGGCATTGCAGGAGGGCCAGTTTCCGTTACAGCACTAGATGTCGTTCTCCTTGAGTCATCTTGAAACAGAAAAAAATGCATACAGTAATCAAATTGTCAACTATCACTGTGTAAATATAGGTACTATATACAAATAGCAAAGAAAGAATTAAGAAATGCTTGGTAAATTAAAATATCTGTAAGTAATATGCTAGTGCTACATTCTTAACATATACATCACAATTTTAGGCACTGGTCTTCAGTGAGATATTCTTGAAATTCTAAATTCTTCAAGAGGCTCATATTTACCATGATGTATAAATATGGCAATAGATCATCTTTTCCTAGGACATAACATATGACAAGTTGCCAATAAAATTGCATTTAAAAAGTTTAAAAATACCACAAGTCAGCAGGGAGTGGTGACTCACACCTGTAATCCCAGGACTTTGGGAGGCAGAGGTGAGAGGATTGCCTGAACTCAGGGGTTCAAGAACAGCCTGGGCAACATGGCAAGACCTTGTCTCTACAATAAATCAAAAAATTAGCCAGGCATGGTGGCATATGCCTGTGGTTCCAGTTACTTGGAAGGCTGAGGTGGAAGGATAGCCTGAGTCCAGCAGGTCAAGGCTGTGGTAGCCATCAGTGTGCTACTGCACCCTAGCCTGGGTGACAGAGTGAGACTCCAACTCAAAAAAAAAAAAAATACAAGTCTTCCACTATAAGTTACAAAGCAAAGGCTCTTCTCCTGAACTCCATGAAACCTCTAACACCATAAATCATTACCACAGAATGCAGACTGCTATGCACTTAAACTGTCACCATCAATCACCCAATTCAGAGTACACCTGGCTGAGTCTCACTAGCTGCCAACGTCTTTTTCCCTTCCTGTATCCTCAGAAGTCAGAACCAATGGGATACAATAATCAGATGCTAAAATTTGGAAAAAGAAATGTGCCTTATAATAAGCTAGTGACTTAGTGTCAAACAGTGGGGAAAAAAGGATGGAGCCAGATGGACACAAGTTGTAAACCTGAGCCTGTCACTTAGCAGTGTAACCTTAGGAAAGTTATCTAATCTGCTTCTCATCTATAAAATGTGGTAATAATTGTCTTGCATGGTTGTTGTTAGAAAAGATAATTTTCTAAATATGAAACATTCAAGTCCTGATTATGCTCTCTGGCACATGCCCAGAGTTATTTTGAAGATATGGTCTTTCATGCCAGAATTGCAAAAATGTCCCCAGAAAATCTGTCCCAGTGTTTCAAACTCATCTAAAAACCAGAAACCTTTCCTCAAACTAAGTATTACACAGATAAAATATGAAACAGATAAAAGTGGAGACTTGTGGTTAAATTAGAAGAATGAGGAGCCCAAAGCCAGGGCCTTGCCCTGTCCTGCCCTATAAGCTCCCACACCCCAGTGGCTTCTGAGGCATCTCCTCAGAGTCCATGTACAAACCTTGTTTTCAGAGTAATCAATACTAGGGATTAACTGGTCCTATATGGCTCACAGTAGCGAGCTAATTGCTTTTGGGCTAAATAGGGATCTTCTAGTTACTTACAAGTAATATAAAAATCCAACCAAAACAGCGTAAACAATGAAGGGAACTTAGGGGCTCAAATAAATCAGTCTGGGTGGGGGTGCTTCAGGCTCTGGGTGGTAGGATTCCGACAAATTTTCCTTCAATTCTCCTGGATCTGCCCTCCTATCCTGCCTTTATTGATCTATCTGTGCAAAGTCTCTGCTCTAAACTCTTCCAAAGTATCTTTAGTCTAAACTTCTGTTACATCCATTTTATTTGAAATTCCTAGTCTGGCCTATTTGGGTTAATCTCCCAAAACTTTTTGTAAAGGTGCTTTACCTGGGAACTAGAACTCAGGGGATGTAAACTTGGATGGAAAAAAATACACATTTTCACTAACCTTTATCACTTCCTCAAATTAGTACTACTTTGCCAGTACCAGTTGACAGGTTAAATATTTCAAGTAATTTGTAGCAAAAACAATTAAAGTCAACAAATTATTTCACTTTTTGTTTTTTTTTTATTTTTTGTTTATTTACCTATGTATTTATTTATTTATGAGTCAGAGTCTCACTCTGTCACCCAGGCTGGAGTACGTAGTAACATGCTCACAGCCACTGCAGTCTCAAAGTGCTGGGCTCAGGCAATCCTTCCATCTCAGCCTTCCAAGTAGCTGGAATCATAGGAGCAAGCCACCACACCCGGCTAATTTTTTGATTTATTGTAGAGATGAGGTCTCGCCAAATAGTCAAGGCTGTCTCGAACCCCTGGGTTCAGGCAATCCTCTTGTCTCCGCCTCCCAAAGTGCTGGGATTATAGGCATGAGCCACCATATCCAGCCTGTTTAGTATTTCTTTTTTTGTTGTTATTTAATTAAATTATTTTATTTATGAATCAGAGTCTCCCTCCTTATTTATTTATTTGTTTGTTTATTTATTCATCTGTCAGAGTCTCTCTCTGTTGCCCAGGCCAGAGTGCAGTGGTATGCTCATTGTCACCACAGCCTCGACCAGCCTCGACCTGCTGGGCTCAGGTAATCCTCCTGCCTCAGCCTTCCAAATAGTTGGAAGCACAGACACACACCACCACACCCAACTAATTTTTTTTATTTACCGTAGAGATGAGGTCTCACCAAGTAGCCCAGGCTGGTCTCGAAGCCCTGGGCTCAGGCAATCCTCTCGCCTCTACCTCCCAAAGTGCTGTGATTACAGGCATGAGCCACCACATTTGGCCCCATTTAGTTTTTTAAACATTAGTTATAGCAGATTTGAAATCAGTTCTAAAGTTGTATCACTTCATCCAATGTATTCAATAACCTGGACAGAGTTACAACTAGCATCAGGAACTGACCATGGTCAACAGCCTCAGAGCTAAGCTAAATCCAACATTAAATAACTGTTTCTTATGCATTCTAATGCTTGTAGCAATTGCTCATTATTACTGTAGCTTTACATGTGGCAACATTTTCAGCTTTGTTTGCTGTTCCCATGTCAAACTGCTGTACAAGTGAGTGTCATTTATTTATTTTGTGTTATTCAGAAAAAAAGGCTGAAAACCTTTGGGATACTAAATCCACTCACTGGGATGGACTAAATGACCTTTCTAGTTCCTTTCAACTCTGACACTTTAATTTTACAAAGCAAGTTATCTGAAGATTATGTGTGATCTTATAATTCAAGATATGAATTTGTAACTAGAGCAAGAGATCTATAGACCATTAGGGCCATGACTAAAGTGATGAATATGATGCTTATCTATTCAGAAACAACTTGTTCTCTTTTGTCTTTGAATATTTGGAATACAAAAACCAGAGTACGAGAAGAGGAAGCACAATAACTATGATATGATTACTATATTAATTATATATGTATAATATAGATACACATGCGTCAAATAATTAACACTCTGATTTCTATAAGAAGGGTGACCTTATAGCTCTACTTCTTAGGGAAAAGATTTGGCTTCCAATTAAACAGTGTATATCCCTACAGTTAATCTCTTTGTTTCTCAAACAGGTTTGCAACCTGAAGGAAGAACAACTGATTCTCCTCTCAATCAACAGACAATGACCAAATAAAATTCATAAATTATAGGTAAATACAAGATATCAGACTAAGTAAATAAAACACTTCCTTTTTTTAATTAAAATTAGCCTATAGAGAGCCTACTTAAAAAGAGAAAATCACAAATATGCACCAAAAAATTAACTCCATAGCCCAGTGATATTAATTTGGTTAAAGTGTCTTTACTGTAATTCTAGGATTACTGAAATGCATGCATGCATTTATTCAATTCATTTAACAAGTTATACACATCATAATGACATGGTAAAGGATCTACAAAAGGCACTGGATGACACAAAGGTGAAAATGAAAGTTTTGGCCTTTAAAATAATTACAATATTGTCTGTCTCTATTGTTTTATCTCTAGCCCTAAGAACATATTTGCACAATGCAGGAGGCTCAATAAGCACTTGTTAAAATTAAGCCCATAAGGGAAAAGAGGCGTGCAAGCATGTAGATAAGTGTCAAGCAGACAAAGACTGGCTCTTTGGCCCTCAGGAACTCATCAAGCTGGAGACAATTTAGGATACAAATCAACCAGTATTAGGACAGAAGCACTGAGCTCTAGTTTAGCATAGAACAATGCTACCCCCAACATGTGGCAATGCCTGGAGACATTTTTGGTTGCTACAACTGGAGAGGAGGTAGTGCTATTGGCATTTAGAGGGTAGAAGCCAAACACTGCTAAATATTCTAAAAGACATAGGACAGCCTCCCCCAGTAAGAATTATCTGGCTCAAAGTCACATAGTAAGGCCAAGGTTGAGAAACCCTGGCACAAATGAAAGTACAGTCTCCAAGTCAGACTATCTAGATTTGAATTCCTGCTCCCCTATCATATAACCTTGGGTACAAGTTATTTCACTTATAGAGTGAGAAGAGTAATAATATCTGCTTCACTGGTTACTGCAAAAATCAGACTTAATATAGATAAATTATGGACCAACATTGTATGTTTAACAAATGTCAGCTATTATTATCCACTGGAATATAAGCTCTGTTAGGATGAAAATTTATCTGGTTTGTTCTCAGTGCCTGTAACAGTGCCTGATACATAGTATGTAAGCAATAAATATCTGTTAAATAAATGAACAAGATATCATGCATACATAACACAAGGGGCACATGAAGAGGTCAAGCTGATAATGAACTGCTTGAAGCATGTGGAGTTTGAGGTGCACAATGTTCTAGAGCAGATGTCCAAAGGGCAGTTGAATAAGAAAGTTTAAAACAAGGATAGTGGCCTAGAAAAACAGAATGGAGAGTCATCGGCATACTGGTAAAGATGAAAACACATGTAGTTATGAAATGGGCCAGTAAGAAGAGGGATGAGAACAGAGTCCTAGGAAGAAGATTAATACGAAAAGGAACTACCGCTAGATTTTTAAAAATCATGTTCACTCACTTTTTTTTCTGAGTCAGAGCCTTACTCTGTTACCCAAGCTGGAGTGCAGTGGCATGATCACGGCTCACAGTGGCCTCCAACTTCTGGGCTCAAGCAATCCTCAAGCCTCAGTCTCCCAAGTATACGGGATTACAGGTGTGTGCCACTACACTGGGCTAATTTTTTATAGAGACGAGGTCTCACTATGTTGCCCAGGCTGGTCTCGATCTCCCAGGCTCAAGCAATCCTGTCTCGGCCTCCCAAAGTACTGGGATTACAGGTATGAGTGCCCAGCCACATTCATTCATTTTGAAAAGAGTCAGAAGCACATTAGAGTAAAGTTTATGGAAAGGAAAATCCACTTAAGTGTACACAGACATATTATATAAATATACATGTGAATGTACTAAGGGAATGGAACCAATGAAAATATTGAAGACACAGGCAATATAATTATTAAACCAAGGTCAAGGACACAAGAAGAGGTAGGAGGTGGAGCACAAGATAAAGGAAAAGGAAGGAGTTGGGAGATGAGGATTAAATACAGAAGGATATGTCAAGATACACAAAAGTTTTTATGGAGGTGTTAGAAGTTGTAGTTCATTTATTTTTTTATTATTTCCTCTGGAGGACAAAAGCCCTGAGGAGAATAAGAGTGTTCTGGAATAGCCACTGAGGTTTCCCTCAGGAAACTGATCAAAACACATAACACTACGGCGATTTCCTACCAGAAGCCCAAGATTAGATACCAAAAATTTATGGAGGCATTAATCTGCATGATTATATCCTCTCTACTAGCACCACTTAGGAACCTAAAGAAGAGTAAAGCTAGATGGTTTCAGTGATTCAAGACTGGAAAAATGCAAAAAGGTCAAAGTAAGAACAGATCGTAGGGAAAATAGTTCAATTGATATTCCACAGGGTCCTGGAAGGCAATATACCTGTAGTCCCAGCCATTTGGGAGGCTGAGGTAGAACTGCTTGACCTCAGGAGTTCGAATCTAGTCTGGGGGTTGGGATGGAGAAAGACACCCACGAAAAATCTCTTTAAGAATGTTCCTCAATTCTGCTCTCAATTTTCCAGAGAAGGGAGTCCTTCCTAATCTAGCCACAAACAATTTTCCATTCTGCTCAACGTAAATTAAAAGGATATTTTAAAAATTAAATATCTCACACCTGTAATCCCAGCACTTTGGGAGGCAGAGGCAAGATGTCTGCCTGAGTCCAGAGATTTGAGACCAGCCTGGGCAACTTGGCGAGACCT
Organism: Tarsius wallacei; assembly: GCA_963574415.1. Lineage (NCBI taxonomy): Eukaryota > Metazoa > Chordata > Mammalia > Primates > Tarsiidae > Tarsius > Tarsius wallacei. Next base: position 47,857 of record CAUYQG010003692.1, read on the forward strand.
TGTCTCTACAATAAATCAAAAAATTAGCCAGGTGTGGTGGCATGCACCTGTGGTTTCAGCTACTTGGCAGGCTGAGGGGGAAGGACTGCCTGAGACCAGCAAGCTGAGGCTGTGGCGGCCATGAGTATGCCACTACACTTCAGCCTGGGTGACAGAGTGA
>CAUYQG010003693.1:0-21769 GCA_963574415.1 Tarsius wallacei
CCATCTTCTCCTCAATCTCTAATTTTCTTATTTATTCAAATAAATTTTCTTTTTTTCTTTTTTCTTTTCTTTTAAATATGTGGGGTACAATTCAGGGTTAGGTATGCAAATGTTCATTATGCATGTACCCTTGTGGATGAGGTGTGCCCCCCTCTCCACAAATTCCTCTACTGCTTATCATGCACTCCCCCCCCCCCCACTGTTTCCCACTACTGACAAATATAAAGGTTGCAGTTGACATTTCCTCACCAGTGGTGGGACTCCTCCCCAGCTCTCCCCGATCTTCTCTCTTCAACACCCCCGCTTGTAGCTGTCTGCTGACACAGGTGATGTGTGGGCTGGATGCCAAGTGATGAAGGTTGCTGCCTTCTGCTGTCTCTTCTTAGGAGAGCCCCGAGAACAGCAGATGATCCTGCATGCCAGTGACTCCAATCTCAGGGTGATGGGGGGTTGAAGTCACCTCCAGAGCAGAGTCCTAGGTGCGTGAACCCAAGTCTCCCCTCAGATGGATTTTCACTCACCCACGGGCACACACCCACTTACACAGGGAGTCTTTATGGACACTTGCTTTTGCAGAGACTCTCATAGTTCTATCTGTTCTGTTGCCATCTTGCCAGATGTCAAAATAAATTTTCAGTACAATATTTTATCTTCTTGGTAAACCATCATGGCATCTACAACCTTAAAAATGTGTTACATTTTGAAATATTTAATTATTTTTATTTATACTGTTGATTTGATAGAGATCACAGGTTAAAATATTTCACAATGCCCAGTGCAATGGCTCAGCCTGTAATCCCAGCAATTTGGGAGACGGAGGCAGAGGGTTGCCTGAGCCCAGGGTTTCGAGACCAGCCTGGGCAACTTGGTGAGACCTGTCTCTACAATAAATCACAAAAACTAGCAGGACAAGGTGGCGTGCATCTATAGTTCCCGCTATTGGAAGGCTGAGGCAGAAGGATAGCCTAAACTCAGCAGGTCGAGGCTGCAGTGGCAGTGTGCATGCCACTGCACTCCAGTCTGGGTGGCAAGAGTGGGGCTCCAACTCAAATATATATATATTATATATGTATTATATATATTATTTCACAATAATATATATATATTTCACAACAGCTCTGTTAAGTTGCCACCATGAATTATCTCAAATGAAAACAATGCCAATATTTAACCTTTAGAAATAATGCTTTTCACTAATTTAATGACACACAATTGTTAAGATGATAATAACATGTCCTTTATATTTTTAATTATATATTTATTTGTATGAAGTCAGGAATAGTTACTGAATTTAACTGATGTTTTTCTAAAGCATTTTTTGAAAAATCGTGAGCTCTACTCAAGTATCTTACAACTGGGAAGGGGAAAAACGGCCTTGAAACAAAAACACAATTTTCTCCCTCATGATTGATCACAACTTTATCTTACTTGTTTTCTTATAGGGTTTTTTATTTTTCTTTTCTGCTGCTTATATGTGTGTTTGTTATCATGTATCCTTACATTTGAGTCCCACCACATGCTATGGAGATTTCCCAAACCTCTTTTTTTTTCAGAATCTTCCAGGAAACTCACAGATCTAGGATTAGTACATTCATTGGATAATAAAGAGATAAGGACAGTTGTCATCTTTGCCCTAATACAATGCTTAGATTCCTTCTGATGTGGATAATAAACCACACAGTATCAGTCTGACTCATTCAGGAACTCAAAGTCATAAACACCACTAATTATTAGGTTTCATAGGCATCAAGGTTTCCTTCACTTCCATCCAGCCTGAGTTCATTCCTATGACTCTAAGAGCAGCCTCACCTCCTGGTTTTCCTATTCCTTCAGGAAGATAAGCCATCACAGGTGGCCTGGGTTCCTCTGGCAGGGTTCTTTAAGCGAGCATGTTTGTCTCCAGATCGTCTTTAGGAGGCTGGGATGGGTGACAGTTCTAAGCTTCATGACAGGAAGTGGAACACCACTCTGAAGGTGGGTGAAGACAGGAAAAAGAAGTCATAACTTTGAATTCCTAACAGGCAAAGACCTCAGACTGGATAACATAAGTTCATTGTGGTCAGATTGTAGTTAGGATTTTAACTATAGAGCTGGGCACAGTTGGTACAATTCTTTCCTGTTCCACTTCTATTGTTCATGCTGAAAGGTTCTTTGTCTTGGGGATGAAGTTCTTCCTGGTGCTGAGGTGATTGAGCTGAGGACATTTTTCTCAGAGATGGCTCACTCATTCTCAGAGCTACAAATTCCCGACATGGTCTCAAATCCTCAGGTGTTGTCAGTAGAAATAAGAGACAAGAACAGAGTCCTTTGATGTGATATTAAACACAGACAATGACCAGAGAGTGATGGACAAATTGAGGGGACAGGGGAAGCTCAGTGTGTATCCCTTGAGAGCCAGATCTCTGTGCCAAGACTTTCCCATGTCTGGTCATCATGGTCAGCATTCTCTTAAGACAGAATCCAAGAGACCCTCAAGAACCAATTCTTACCAATCTTGGAGCCAGAGGTTCTGTCACAGAAACAGTGATACAATAAATTTAAGGCCCTTCATTTCAGGGCTTCTGCCTGGAGGCTTTTATTGCCAGGCAAGATGTTTTGTCTATGTTGCTGCTTTTCCTGCTGCAGGTGATGTTTTTTTTTTGAGATCTGAGCCCAATATTGTGGTTGAATGAGTCAGTCCATCTGGTAAACAAGACAATAAAAGATACAAAAGACACAGAAAGGAGAGGGTTGGGCCCATGCTCACTTTATTCACAGTTTACACCACTGTTGCTTCTTCTAGACCAGGAGATGTTGGTTTCTGTCTTCAGTGACAAGCCCAGCCCTTTCAGAAAGCTAGGCCATCAGGAATAGATATAGAGCCTAGGAAAACAAGGGTTGATCCACACTGAGATCGGCAGAGGTGGGAAGGGATACCCTGCAGGAGACTCAAGGGCCTGTGCCTATTTTATGAGTCAGGACAGTGAAAAGGAGGAACCCAGTGCAGGGTGGGTACAGTCCATAAACCTGCTCTGTAGGACCCAAAATAAAGGCAGAACTGTGTACAATCTCTTGAACCAACCCATATCAAATGCACATATGAGACCTTCATACAAATTGACATCCTAGTCTTTACCTTTCTGAGAGTTCACTGGCTGCTGTTCCTTTGAACAGTGGTGGGGTATGTGGAAGTCTACCTCCTGTGTCCCACAAAGGCTCTGAGAGTCAGCGTCACAAGGAAGCCAATGTCAGGAAATAAAATACTTATTTGACAAACATGGCTTCTCACTACACAGATCTCCATAAGATGAGGCCACCAATGTCCCCGTGTTTTATGTGGATATATCCTTCTCTTTCTGGGACAGGCCAAGGCAATGGAGTTGACATACAATGTTTTGAGAATGGTCTTCATATTCATTACACAAAACATTATGGATGTGGGTTCCATTTCGAAGCTTTCCAAATTGAGTCAGGGACCCTAAAATTACACTGTGACCTTTCCTGGAAAGAGCCTTCTAGGTCATGAAGTGTAACAAGTAAGTAACATGTCACAGAGTCCTTCACTCAGGTGAGGATAGTTAGAACCATGTCACCCAGACACACAGTGCAGGGGACAGCACAGTCTCACCCCAGCATTGCCAACCCCAGGCTTGCAGAGCTCACACCTTGCCTATCAGCCTCAGAGCAGCATGTCCCATGCGTGGTCTGTCTTCCTTCCTGACTGAAGCTATCATCTCTCGGCTCACCTAGATCACTCAAATGGCATGTGTGTTCTTGGTCTCAAAAACTGACTTCCTTCACCTCCCAGGCCTCACATACAGTTGAGTTTTATGGAACTTGAGCAGGATTATCCCAGGGTTAATGTTTCACTGAGGTCTTTATGTACGGTTTTGATTTCTTTGTTGAGATACCCTGTCTAATTATTCTCTGCAAAGCTATTTTTCCAGAAGACTTTGTTTTGTGTTTTTAGATACATTTGACAAGATATATTATACCTATGGGTATGTGGTCCACTACCAGGAGGAGTAATGGCTGGCTAGAAGCCCAAACTTCACCCACATACCACCTAAGTATATAGCAAATTCTTATTGGTAGCCCAAAACTTTGTTAAGGTTTTCTAACCACAAAAGGAATATTTGTTAATTATTTAAGTATTCTATAATTTATCTTGTAATATTTAATTTTATTGTAGTTATGTATAATGTTTAATATGTTGTAGTTTTCTGTTTACAAGACTTTCAGTGTTTTCATTATCACCCTCATATATTTCATATTAATGTTATTATATATTCTTTTTATTTTTAAGTGTGTGTTGGTTCATTGCTAGTGGAGAATAAAAATCCCTTCTCCATGCTGATGTTGTAGCTGAGGCCCATATTGAAGCACTACACCAGAAGCATCTCTGAGTCACTCCTAAACCCTGATCTGGGCATGGCTTGAATCAACCACTTGGGACTACATTAACGTTTCCATTCAAAAAATGTTTGTCTTTATGCAAGTAATTTCCGCCTGAAAAAACACGATCAGGGTGAGAAGATAAGAGAATTGATTGATCTAAAAGTTAACCAGAAGAAAATGATATTCTGTTGCCAGATATAATTGTCTGAGGAAATTCAGATGCTGGTTGAAAATCTGACAACAGAAGGCATCCCCTGAGCAAGTTTGTAAGACTCCAGTAGGGGTGATTGCATCAAACCAGGAGAGCAATGGGGATGTTTTTGTCTCACTTTCCCCTGAGTCTGGAGTACTGTGTGACTTAGAACTGTTGTTAAATGTATTGCAGTGATAGCCAGCCTCATCCTCAGGCTGGAGCTCAGAAATACACAGAATTCCTGCACTGGCCAAGACATGTTTTGATCCAGAGTAGTAGGTGGGGACCCCTGGAGCCCTGGTCCTTTTGTGAGTCTGAATAGAATCTCAGTAGAAACCAAGGAGGGCTCCCTGACCTCTGCTGTTATCAATATACCCAGTAATTACCAACACTGAAGCCACTGCTTAGGGTGCAGGTGATTCTGACTGATGCTCTAGAAGATGCAGAGAAGGAAGGTGACTGTGTCAGAACAGACTAGGAGAGGGAACCTGCAAACACAGACACATGTGGGTCCTGGGGCAGAAACCAAGATTATGTGCCTTGGCAGTTTGAGACAAACAGGCTGATACAACCTGATGAACTAGCACTGGACACCTAAAATATATTTTCACCTGTATAATGAGAGAGATGCACAATGATAAGAGTATTCCAGTCTATGGTGGACACTCTTCTGTAGCCCCAGGTTGGAAGTTGGTTGACTAAGGTCTCTTTTAACTTCTCCTCAGGTCTTAAAGAGGAGGAACTATTTACACAAATTAGTTCTCCTCTCCTGGTGACCTCTTTCCTACCCTATGAAGCAGCTGCAATCTGAGATTAATTTTTAGACACAGTGGGTTGGTGAGTGAGACTCAAATTTTGTCCTATGGTAGGGGGTGGTTAGGGAAGACACAGCTGCTGGAACCTTCCACACACTTCTGAACAGAAGACTCTGTCAGCCAGTAAACAAAAACAAAAACAAAATAACAGCAAATAAGCCCTCAGTAGCAAAACAGTCACCAATATCCCAGTCCTGGAAGTTTGGAGCTAAGGAAGTGGCACTGTTGTAGGGTCCACTGTGCTGACCTTGAGACAGACCCAGAATTAACCCTGCTGACCACTGACCAAATGTCAGTGTTGGTATATAAATTATTTTAGGAAAATTGTCCTAAGGTCCTAGTCAATCTGTGCTAGAAATATCCATGGACCATGCTCCACGGTGTCTCAAATTAATTGATATTAATAAACATGATTTTTTGTTGAAGCATTTCTAGATTAATAGAAAAAGAAATATAGAAGACATGACGATGTGCAATGTGAGAATGCTGCAGTGAAGGGAGAATCTGGAGTGTTCTGAGAGTGAAGTCCTGAACATCTCCTTCCACAGGGACCAGGGAAGAAGGCAACTGTGACCTGGGTGTGAGTAAAGAGTGGGGTCATGCAGTATGTCAAAGGAAAACACTGTATTTTTAGAAGAGAAAGAAAATTTGAAAATGAAATCACGTGCAAATATTGACATATTGATGGTATGGTAAAATTATTCTTTGATAGTAACATTGAGCAAATTGAATGGAAATTACAAGACAGTAAAGGATAGTGGAAGTCAGATAGTAAGTGTTCTTATATGGCACCATGAAGTGATTGGATTTTGTAACTGAACTGAATTGTTTAATGAAGATTAGGGCCCAGCAGGCATGACTGTATGGGTCTGGTGACAACAGGCATCACTGTCCCATTGACCCTACTGCAGGAGGAGGTGTAAAGGACTATGATAATGCATTCTGCCTGCCCTAGGTTAGAGTACCAGTGAGTCCCACTGCAGTGTGTTCAGAGCTTGATATTTCTCCCCAACAGTGTGTGAAAACACCAGCACTGGGAGTTCCAAGCCTTTTTCCCTGACTTTGGCATCTGGCATAGGGCCCAGAGCCTCTCACACCTGCTGTTCCTCCAAGTCCACATTCATCATCTTCCACAGACTACACAAAAGTCCTGTTCTCTTCTTAAGTTCTCCCTGGTGATCAACAATTTAACAAGGATTATGTCTTTGTCCATAAATGCAACTGTTATAGTTCCAAACTAATATGATTCTTGTTGGCTTGAGTTTCACAGTTATCTCAGAATAATAAAATAAGTGTGGGTTGCATGTTCTCTATTTTAAGTTGTGCAAAAGTTTTCTACATGTTTGGTGGAATTCTCCCTTTAGTTTGGATTTTTTTTTTCAGGAAAGATATTTATTAATTATATATCTATATATCTCTATCTCCATCTCTATCTATTTCATACATATGCAAATGTGCCTCCAGTGTCCTTTGATTTTTCCTTAATAGAATTACCTTGTCTGATGACTTATGAAGGTAAAGGAGAAAAAAATCCAGGCTGTGAAACAGATAGCCCTAGAACTCTGATTATGGAGGTCTTGTTTTTGCAATTGAGACTTCCCTTGTTCTCCACATTTTCCTTATTCTCCAACTCCTTGGTTAAATTTCTTAATCCAAATGAGTTCTTGCTGTGTGACAGTTTTTTGTTTCTGCCTGGAGATCAGATCTGGACACCCATTCCTATAAACCTGGAGGATAAAATAGAAAGCAAACATGTGAGTCAGAGACCAGTACTAATGTGACTCCTGGAGACCAGTGTAGGAAGGTCACACTTTAGAAAGAACACTGCTTTTTTTGTAGAATTATTTACATTACTCAGGGTATACTCCCAGAAGGAGGGTTGCTGGGTCATATGGAAGGTCAGTTTCTAGTTCTTTTAGGAATTGCCATACTGTTTTCCATAGAAGTTGAACTAGTTTACCAACAGTGTAGAAGCATTCCCTTTTCTCTGCACCCTCCTCAGCATCTGTTGTTTTTTGTTTGTTTGTTTGTTTTGTTTTATTAATGATGCATTCTTACTGGAGTTAGGTGGTATCTCAATGTGGTTTTGATTTGCATTTCTCTGATGATTAATGAGGCTGAGCATTTTTTCATGTGTCTGTTGGCTGCCCATATATCTTCTTTTGAGAAATGTCTATTCATGTCTTTTTCCACTTTTTAATGGGGCTGGTTTTTTTTTTTCTTTCAGCGCATTTGAATTCCTTGTAGATCCTAGATGTTAGACCTTTGTGAGATATACGGTTGCAAATATTTTTCTCCAGTCTGTGGACTGTCTCCCTGCTGGTTTCTTTGGCTTTGTGGAAGATTGTCAGTTTGATGACATCACACTTGTCTATCTTATTTCTTAAGCAATGGGCATTTAGGGTTCTAAATAGTAATTGGTTGCCAGTTCCAATTTCCATATGTGTGTCTCCTGCATTTTCTAAGATTCTTATAGTTTGAGGTTTTACGTTTAGGTCTTTGATCCATTTAGAGTTAATTTTTGTGTATGCTGATAGGTAGGGGTCCTGTTTTAATCTTCTGCATGTGGTCAGTCAGTTTTCCCAGCACCATTTACTGAATAGGTTCTCCTTTTCCCAGTGGTTGTTGTTGGAGGCTTTGTCAAAGATGAGTTGGTTGAGGAATTGAGGCTTTGCTTCTGGAATCTCTATCCTGTTCCATTGGTCTATGTGCCTGCTCTTGCACTAATACCAGGTTGTTTTGATTACTGTAGCCTTATAGTAAATTTTGAAGTCTGAAAGTGTGATACCTCCTGCTTTGTTTCTTTTGCTAAGGATTGTTTTGGCTATTCGTGGTTGTTTATGTTTCTATATGAATTTCTGTATTGTCATTTCCAGGTCTGAGATGTTGGTAATTTAATGAATATTGTGTTGAATCTGTAGATTGCCTTTGGTAAGATGGACATCTTAATAATGTTGATCTTCCTATCCATGAGCATGGAATATTTTTGCATTTGTTTGTGTCTTCTTGGATTTCTTTGAATAGTGTTTTGTAGTATTCATTGTAAAGATCTTTCACTAATCTGGTTAGGAAGATGCCAAGGCATTTCTTTCTTTGTTTCTTTCTTTCTTTTTTGTGGCTATTGTGAATGGGGTTGCATTCTTTTATTTGGTATTCTACCAGCTTGATTTTGGTGTATAAAAATGCAACTATCTTTGCGCATTAATTTTGTACCCTGAGACTTTGCCAAAGTCCGTTATAGTGCAAGCAGGTTTTTGACAGATTCTCTTGGATTTTCGAGGTATAGGATCACATCCTCAGCAAAGAGGGATACCTTGACTTCCTCCTTTCCTATTTGGATACCTCTGATTTCCCTCTGTTGTCTAATTGTCCTAGCTAGGACTTCCAACACAATGTTGAACAAGAAGGGTGAGAGTGGTCAGCCTTGTATTGTTCCAGTTTTCAGAGGAAATATTTCAAGTTTCTGTCCATTTAGCAATATGTTAGTTATGTGTTTATAGGGTATGGCACTTACCATTTTGAGGTATGTTCCCTCTATACTTAGGTGTTTGAGGGTTTTTATCAAGAAGGATGCTGTATTTTATTAAAACTTTTTTTGCATCTAATGATATAATGTGGTTCTTGTTTTTACATCTGTTGATGCATTTAATTATATTTATGGTCTTGCAAATATTGAACCAGCTCTGCATCCTGGGGATCAAGCCTACTTGGTCATGGTGGATGATTTTTGAGATGTGTTTTTGAATCCAATTTGCTAGAATCTTGTTGATCATTTTTGTGGATCTTAACGCGGTTTGGGTATCAGTGTGATGTTAGCTTCATAAAATGATTTGGAAAGAATTCTATCTTTCTCAATTGCCTGGAATACTTTGATTGGGATTGGTATAAGCTCCTCCTTGTAAGCTTTGTAGAATTCTACTGGAAAGTCATCCAGTCCAGGACTTTTTTCTTTGTAGGTAGATTTCTTATGATAGAGTCAAATTCCGGGGTTTTTAAGGTCTAATTAATGTCTCAATGTACTCATGTTGTGTGATGTCAGAAAGTCCTCCAATTTATTTAGTTTATCAAGTTTGTTTCCATATGAGTATACATAGTAATCTCTGGTAATCTTCTATATTACTTAAGGGTCAGTTGTGATTTGAACTTTTTTATTTCTTTTTTCTTTTTTTGAGTTGGAGTCTCACTCTGTCACCCAGACTGGGATGCAGTGGCCACTCCCGGCCACCGCAGCCTCGACCTGCTGGGCTCCGGCGATCCTTCCGCCTCAGCCTTCCAAGTAGCTGGAACTATAGGCGTGCGCTACCACGCCTGGCTAATTTTTTGATTTATTGTAGAGATGAGGTCTCGCTTGCCCAGGCGGGTCTCAAACCCGCGGGCTCAGGCAATCCACTCATCTCAGCCTCCTGAAGGTGTGGGATTACAGGCTGAGCCACTGAGCCCGGCGAACTTTTGTATTTTTTATTGTGTTTATTTGTGGTTTTTCACTCTTTTGGGGGGTATTCTGGCTAGGGGTCCATCAATCTTGTTATTCTTTCAAAGAACCAGCTTTTTGTTTTGTTGATGTTTTCTATGATATTTTTGTCTTCCATGTCCTGTATTTGGGCTCCTTTTTGGTGATTTGGATTCTTTTGCTAATGTTAGGTTTTGTTGGTCTTCTCTTTTTAACTCCCTTAGGGAATTTGTTAGGTTCTTAACTTGTGACCTTTCCATTTTCTTGATGTGTGTTCATAGAGATATAAATTATCCTTTTAATACTGTTTTCATGGCATTCTACAGGTTTTGGTAAGAGGCTTCTTCATTTTCATTTGTTTCCAGCAATCTTTTAATTTCTGCTATGATTTCAGCATTGGCCTAGTAGTTATACAGCACCATGCTGTTTAATGCCCATGTCTTTGTAAGCCTTGGGGATATTTTATTGGTGTTGATATTTATTTTTATTCCACAGTGGTCTGAGAAGGTGCTTGGCAAGATTTCAACATTATGGAATTTGTTTATGCTTGGTTTATGGTCAAGGATGTGATCAATCCTGGAGTATGTTCCACATGATGATGATTAGAATGTATATTCTGTGTTTCTTGGATGGAATAATCTGTAGGTCTCTATTAAGTCCATTTGGTTGAGTGTCAAGTTTAGGTTCTGGATCTCCTTGCTTATTTTTTTGCCTCAGTGATCTATTTAGGGCTGTCAGTGGGGGTATTCATGTCCCCTGCTATAATAGTGTTAGAGTCAATATCTTTTTTTAGTTTATTTAGTAGTTGCTTTATAGATGCTGATGCTTCTGTGTTGGGTGCATGTATGTTTAGGATGGATATTTCTTATTGATGGTTTGAAACCTTTATCATTACGTAGTGTTCTTTTGCATCTTTTAAAATTTTTGATAGCTTATAGACTGTTTTGTCTGATATGAAGATTGTGACCCCTGCCTTCCTTTGTGATCCATTTGACTGGACACTTATTTTATATCCTTTAACTTTGAGTCTGTGTGCTTCCCTTGTGCTGAGATGAGTCTCCTGGATGCAGCAAATCATTGGGTCATGGTTTCTTATTCAGCTTGCTATTCTGTGTCTTTTTAGTTGTGCATTTAATCCATTTACATTCAGGCTGATTATTGAAATCCTTGTCATGATGTTCTTATGAAGTTTTTTCTTTGTTTGCCTGTTTTCTTTTGTCTCTGGGGTTGATGTATGTGTGTGTATTTTAAGTTTCTTGTTGTGCTCTATTCTCTGTTGATTCTGTGCTCTGCTGTTCTCTTGGGAAGTTGTGGTCATTCTTTTTTTTTTCTTTCTTCTGTGCTTAATACATTTTTAAGTGTCTCCTGTAGAGCTGATCTGGAAGCTGTATTATCTCTTAGGGATTGGATGTCTGGGAAGGATTTTAATTCTCCATCACTAATGAAGCTGAGCTTAGCTGGGAAGGAAACTCTTGGTTGAAATGGTTTATCTTTTAAGACTTTGAATTTTGGACTCCAGTCCCTATTTGATGTAGTGTTTCTGCCAATAGGTCTGCTGCTGTTCTGATTTTGTTTCCTTAGTACATAGTCTGACCTTTCTCTCTTGCTGCCTTTAGGATTTTTTCTTTTGTGCCTACTTTGTATATGCAAATTACTAAGTGTCTAGGGGTTGGTCTTCTCATTGGTGTCTTGTGGGGGTTCTCTGTATTTCTTTTGTTTGGTTGGTCACACCTCTGGTGAGATAGGGAAAGTTTTTTTGGATTACTTCCTGGAATACTGTCTCCAAAGTGTTCTCCATTTCCCTATCTTCTTCTGGGATATCAATCAAGTGTAGGTTCAGCCTCTTGATATAATCATACATCTTTTCTAGGCTTTGTTCTTCCTTTCTGAGTTTTCTTTCTATGTTTTTTACAGATCAGGCTAATTTCATGCTCTGGTCTTCAAGTTCTGAGATTCCTTCTTCAGCTAGATTAATTCTGCTTTCCATGCTTGTCGTCTTGTTATTTATTTCTTGGATGAAATTTTTATTGCTAAAATCTCTGTTACAAGTTCTTTTAGTGTTGCATCTTGTCTTTCTTGTATCTTATTTACTCTTTTCATCCATTCCCTAGTCCCTGTCATATTCTGGGCCAGTCATTGGTGACTTCCATTGTTTGTGATCATAGTCTGATTTTTCAGGAGTTTTCTCTTTGTTACCCTTGAAATTTCCTGTGGTTTCTCCTTTGGTTTTTCCTCATTTGTGACAGATCTTTTGCTTTTCTCTATAGTTCTGTTATTCATTATCAGTGGGAGAGGCTTTCTCTTCTGATGTTTGCTAGTCCTCTGTTCTTCTCTGACCCTGGCTCTGGATTTGTTCTATTTTGAAACAGAACCATGAGTGGAGCGCTTTTCTATCTCTTGTAGTTTTGAGAGTCAAATAAGGTGAAGGATGAGGAGCTAGAATTCAGAAAATGCTTGCAAATTACAGTGTTTACTGATTATGGTATGTGTTCCCTGAGACTCACTTCCCACCACCAATCTGTGATGATGCAATGCGTGCGTGTTTGTACCCCTTGAGTCCAAGATACAGTGACAACAATGAGGAGCACAGAGAAAAATAGTATGAAATAATATGGACAAGAAAGAAAAAGAAAAAGAAAAAACATACACAGAACAATGAAAGCAGAAACCAAAGCAAAAATCAATTGAATACATGCATACATTCATACACACACATCCCAAAACAAACTGGAATATCAACAAAGTGAAGCAAAACAAACAACAACAAGAAACTAGGAAAACTAAACACATACACACATGCCTAGCACAAGATAAATGGAGAAGAAAAAGAGAAAGACAGGAAAAACAAAACAAAGGAATTCAGATTGAACCCTCACACATATATTGACACACCTTAAACTAAAAAAAAAATTTAAAAAGAGAAGAACAAAAAAGCAAAAACAAACCAACAAAAATGAAAGATGAACACTCAATATTCACATACACACATAAACCGAAAACAAAAAAACAAAGAAAAAAAAGAATGAAAAAGAAAAAGACAAGAAAAAAAGATGGGAATGCAGATCAAACCCTCACATACACATTCATGCAAGAAGGAAAAATATAAAAAATAGCTGAACTAGCAAACAGGCAAAAAAAAAAATTTAAATTACAAATTAAAATAAAAACCTTGCCCTCTTGTGAAAGACTCTGTAATTGTTCCTCTCATCTCCTCTGCTATATCCTGCAGAGCTTCCACAACTTACATTCTCTCCTCAGAGTCTGGAGCAGGGAAGGAGGTGGGGCAGTGGGGTGGGTGGGACTGCAGTCCTCCCCTCCCACGCTTGTGTGGTCAGGGAGATCCTTTCCAGTGGGGAGGTGCAGAATTGTCTCTTCCCCAGGTATGGACTTGAGGAGGTGCCCCAGCCAGGCCTACCCTGGAATGGAGTTTTCCTATTGTGACTGACATCCAGGATTTGCCTGGGTTTGTCCCTCCCACTTGTGGCCCAGCTGTGTGGGTCTGAAGTTCAGAGAATTGTTGGGGAAGATGGAGGTTGGGTCAGCCCCAGACTCACCAATGATCTCTTTGGAGTTCTTCCTCATTCTTTTCTGGTCATACCCTTTGTCCTGTGACTGGGTCAGGGTAGGAGATGAGGCACCTGAGACTCAGCACTTGTCAGGTCCTTCCGAAGTTTGTGCTTTCAGGATATTCCCTCTGGGTCATGATCAACTCCCAGTAGTTGATCTGCCAGTCACAGAGATTGGGTCTATTGCTCCATGGTGAGCAAGTTAGAGCAGTTTCCTGCCTCGCCTTCAAGATGGTGGTGGGGTACCTCTCTCAACCTTTCTGGTGAGATTCTGCCTCTGAGCTCACTCCACAACCCCTACTGCCAGTGTCTGGCCAGGTGCTGAAGTGGTGAGGCAAATCCTGGAGTTGGCAGTCTCTACAGCTGCAGTGGTGAGGCAGAGCCTGGAACCAGTTGTCTTTCCCCAGTGCTTCTCCACAGGAATACTTTTTTTTATTTAAAAAAATGACACTTGGCTTCTGAATCCCAGTAGCTGCTAGGGTTCAAGCTGAGCACTGTGGTATGAGCTGCTGCACCAAGAGAGCCCCAGCAACTAGTTCCCTAGCCCTTACTCATTCAGCCACTCACATGCACATTCACTCACCAGCAAACACACAAATTTTCCATACACTCACTTATTCACATCAGGACTCACATAGTCTGACTGGCTCAACCATCATCTTCCCACCAATCTCAAGATTTTGATATTTATATACTCTTTCTTGTTTTGTGATTGCCCCATATCACATCTTCTCTGGTATATGGGTGGACCCATCTTTAATATGTCTAGGAGACTATTTACCAGAACTGCTTTTTTACACTTTCTCTTTCTGCCAGTTCTTATTAAGGCCAATTCTAATTTTGTTTCTCCTTATGGCCCTTCTATCTTACCTTTCCTCAAACGTTAGTGGTTTTTGTTTGGCTATTTGCATTTACCGATGAAGGACTTGTTGGCCAAGTGGCTGGTGTGGGTTTTCTTTTCATTAGTGTAGGTTCTTTATTATAATTTCTTACCTTGGAATATGAGGGCTAAGTGAGGTTTCTGGTAAATGCATGTATTTATCATCTTGCAGGCTATCCCAAGTAAGGGAATAGGATCTCTGAATCAGAGAAGTTGACTTTACTTACTATGTAGAGTAGTTAGATTTAACAAATAAAAATGCAAGATGCCTATTTAAAAATGAATTTTAGATAAACAATAATAATGTTTTATATGAATGTGTTCCATGAAATTTTAAAGTTAGCTAAATGTTTTTTTATATAGCTGAAGTTTACATATCTTGTATTTTATCAGGTAACTGAACTATCAGCTGTTTTTGGAGCTTAGTTACATCTCAGATTCTGCCCCTTGTTTCTATTTCAGTCATTCATTTCATTTCACAGTTATTTAAATAAATCTTCTACAATTATCAGTGAACAGGCTTGGGAGCACCAGCCATACATATAGACCATCACTCTTATCCACTTTATTTGCAGTCCCTAAATACCCTCTTGCTTCACACTACTGGTGGCCACTTTTGCTCATAGCTACACTGTGAATGGCACTTGTATGGTGCAGTTGCAATCTCTTCTGCTTTGCTTAAGCTATCAGTGTATCTGCTTTCTTTTTCCAGAATTTTTTCTAAGTCTGGACTAAAAAATGGCACAGTTCTATATTTATTAACACTGCTGTTCATCTATTTGTTTTGTTTTACAGTCCTTACCATAGGATCTTGGAGAAGAAGAGAGATTTTTGTCTTCTAATGTCTACCCACACTTCTCATTTAGAATTGTTCATCTCACTCCCAGTAAAACAGAAGACCGAAGAATTATTTCAGAGATTTTATAAATTCCTACTGCACTTCTTCTAACTGCTCCTACATTTTTGGTGGCAATTTGCAGTATAACACTTGAAAATAGTTTATATTTTTTGTCTTCAAACTTTCCGACTATTCTGTTGAAAACCTACTTGAATCAGGCTTACATTCACAACCATTTTATCTTACTACTGAGCAGTAAGAGAGTCATTTTTAGAGTATCTAGTGTATTTCCCTTCTGGCTGGTAATTTTAGGTGTTATTCAAACCTATCTTTGCTTCAAATACAGTGTTAATTCAATAACTATGTGTATAAAAAATAGTGAATGTAGATATCTGCTTCTTATATTTTACCAAATAAATATAAGATGGATTAATTACATAAATATTTCTTACATAAAAATGTACTAGAAGAAAACATAACTAAATATTTAAAATGTGTTGGAGTGAAGAAAGTTTTCTAAACACAACACAAAAGGCATCATTCATAGTGGAAAATATTGATAGATTAAATCACAACAAGTGAATACTTTTGTTCATCAAAATAGTATAAAAGTAAAAAAAGTTTGATAAATATTTGCAAGAATCATTGACAAAGAATCATAGCACTTAATATGTAATTAGATGTAATTTTTCCCTGCTTCATAAGACTCAATGAGAAAAAAAGACCCAGTAGCATGCCAGAAGGAAAGATGTGCAAAAGGTTGGTAAATAGATTGAACTAAATAAAACATTCAATCTAATGATAATTCAAGAAATGTAAATAAAGCTACAATTTCTTGCTGTTTCTTACACATTAGAAGTGTATAATCTTTAAAGAATGTCAATACTCTAGGAAAAGTAAAGCAACCTCCTATCTTATGCATAGGTGGTAGATGTTTAAATTGATTAAACATACACACACACACACACACACACAACTTGGTAGGGAGACAAAATGGAAATATGCAAAACTAAAACAAAAAGCCTTGCAATCTACATATTCCTTTTTCTCATTTTAGGAATTTCTTCTAGAGAAATAACGAAAGAGTGTGCAAAGAATGTGCAAACACACAGATTCAGGAATGTTAACCCTGCTAATATTTATAAGAGAAATATTTTAAAACTGAAGAATGGGGGATATATTATACAAATCATAACTCATCTCTGTGATGGTATAGTATTCAGTATTAAATGATTTTTTATACAAATATTTAAAGTTATTTACTAATGTTCAATTGTATTGCTAAGCGAGCATATTAGCTTATAAAATATAATAGTTAAAAATAGTACACAAAATATGAATATAAATGTTTCCTGGCTTCTTAGATTTCATAGTCAATCAAGCTCAAGTTATGCTTATTCTATTGTTTATTTCTCATATTCTTTCCCTCTTCTTGTTCCCTGCTACCACTAAATTTGTTAAGACTTTTCCCAGTTAAACTATTATATTATTATATATTTCTGGCTTTTATTTCCATCCATCCACCCTATCAGTCTTTCTAATACTCAAATCTGACCATTCAATCTCATCCTCAAAATTCTTCAGTTGTTTCGATAGCATGCCAGAAAATGTACAAGCTACCGAGCATATAATATTCAATAATTCTTATGATCTTAAGCCTAGCTATCTGTTTAGGCTTCTGTCCCATCACTGCGCTACTCATCTCCTGTCTTGGTTTTCTAGGGTTCCCATATCAAATTATTACAGACATGCTGGCTTAAACAACTGAAGTGTATTATCTCAATGTTCTAGAGGCCAGAGGTTCAAACTTAAGGGGATTTCCTTTGGAGGCCCCAAGGGAGTGTATATTCCAAGCTTCCTGGCTTTGGATGGCTATCAGCAACCCTTGGCTTTCCTTGGCTTGAGGTTGCATAACTTGAATCTCTACCTCCATCTTCAGTTGGTCTTCTTTTCTCTGCCTCTGTGTGTCAAATCTCCTTTTCTTTTCTCTTATAAGGACATTGGTCATTGGATATAGGGTCCACCCTAAATCCAGGATGGTATACTATTTTTGAGAATATTAATTACATCTTCAAAGATTGTATTTCTAAATAAGGTCACAGTCATAGGTACTAGGGGTTAGGACTAGGGTATATCTTTTTGGGGGACCCAGTTCAACCCACAGTATCTTCCCGTATTATGCTTTTTTAAAAATTTGCATTTTTCTTTTTTTTTATTATAAAGATGTGGGGTACAATTCAGGGTTAGGTACACAAACATTCATTATGCAGTTACCCTTGTTGATGAGGTATGCCTCTCCCTCCCCTAGCAGTTTCCATCAACAGCCATTCCCAGCCCCACTCTCCTGACAGTTTCTCATTACTGCCAAATGCTTTCTTATAGTATTATAATTGTTCAAGGTCCACTTATGAGTGAGAACATATAGTACTCTGTTCTTTACTTCTGTGATAGCTCATTGAGTATGATAGACTCAAAATCCATTCAAGCTGCTGCAAAGTCCATATATTTGCCCTTCTTTATGGCTGCATAATATTTCATTGTGTATACATGCCGCATTTCTTTATCCAGTCCAAGCTTCGATGGGCAACGTGGTTGGTTCCATGTTTTTGCTATTGTGAATAGAGCTGCAACAAACATACATGTACAGGTAACTTTTTTTGTAGAGTGATTTTAGTTCCTCCAGGTATATTCCCAATAGGAGAAATATTGGGTCATGTGGAAGGTCAATTTCTAGTTCTTTCAGAAATCACTACACTGTCTTTCAAAGAGGTCGCACTAGTTTGCATTCCTACTAGCAGTGTAGAAGCATTCCTTTTTCTCCACATCCTCACCAGCATCTGTTGTTGTTTGTTTTATTAATGATTTTCATTCTTATTGGGGTTAGGTGGTATTCTCAATGTGGTTTTGATTTGCATTTCTCTGATGATAAGTGAGGCTGAGCAATTTTCCATGTGTCTGTTGGCTGCCCATATATCTTCTTCTGAGAAGTGTCTATTCATGTCTTTTGCCCACTTTTTAAAGGGGCTGTTTATTTTTTTCCTTTCAGCACATTTGTGCCCTTGTAGATCCAAGATGTTAGGCCTTTGTCAGATATACAGTTGGCAAATATTTTTTCCCATTCTGTGGGCTGTCTCCCTATTCTTTTGATGATTTCTTTTGCTTTGCAGGAAGTTCATTAATTTGATGAGATCCCACTTGTCTACCTTATTTCTTAAGGTATTGGCCTTAGGGTTCTGAATAGGAATTGGTTGCCAGTTCCAATTTCCAGAAGGGAGTCTCCTGCATTTTCTAATATTCTTATAGTTTGAGGTTTTACGTTTAGGTCTTTGATCCATTTAGAGTTAATTTTTGTGAATGGTGATAGGTAGGGGTCCTGTTTCAATCTTCTGCATGTGGTCAGCCAGTTTTCCCAACACCATTTACTGAATAGGTTCTCCTCTCCCCAGTGGTTGTTGTTGGAGGCTTTGTCAAAGATGAGTTGGTTGAGGAATTGAGGCTTTCCTTTTGGAATCTCTATCCTGTTCCATTGGTCTATGCGCCTGTTCTTGTACTAATACCAGGCTGTTTTGATTACTGTAGCCTTATAGTAAAGTTTGAAGTCTGGAAGTGTGATACCTTCTGCTTTGCTTTTTTGCTAAGGATTGTTTTGGCTATTCATGATCATTTATGTTTCCATATGAGTTTTTGTATTGTCACTTCCAGGTCTGAGAAGAATGATAACTTAATGGGTATTGCATTGAATCTGTAGATTGCCTTTGGTAGGATGGACATTTTAACAGGTTGATTCCCTCTATCCATGAACATGGAATATTTTTCTATTTGTTTGTGTCTTCTTGGGTTTCTTTGAGCATCATTTTGTAGTTCTCATTGTAAAGGTCTCTCACTTCTCTAGTTAGGAAGATGCTGAGGTATTTCATTTCTTTGGTGTCTATTGTGAATGGGATTGTGCTTTTTATTTGGGTCTCTGCCTGCTTCTTGGTGTATAGGAATGCAGATATCTTTTGCATGTTTATTTCATACCCTGAGACTTTGCCAAAACCCTTTATCAGTGCAAGCAGGTTTTTGACAGATTCTCTTGGATTTTTAAGGTATAGGATCATATCACCAGCAAAGAGGGATAACTTGACTTTCTCTTTTCCTATTTGGCAACCCCTGATTTCCTTCTCTTGTCTAATTGCATGAGCTAGGACTTCCAACACCATATTGAACAAGAGGGGTGAGAATGGGCAGACTTGTCTTGTTCCAGTTTTCAGGGGAAATGTTTCCAGTTTCTGTCCATTTAGCAATATGTTAGCTGTGGGTTTATCATAGATAGCACTTACCATTTTGAGGTATATTCCTTCTATATGTGTTTGAGGGTTTTTATCAAGAAGGGATACTGAATTTTATCAAGAGTTTTTTCTGTATCTAATGAGATAATCATGTGGTTCTTGGTTTTACATCTGTTGATGTATTTAATGACATTTACGGTCTTGCGAATGTTGAACCAGTCCTGCATCCTGGGGATGAAGCCTACTTGGTTATGGTGGATGATTTTTTATGTGTTTTTAGATCCAATTTGCTAGAATCTTGTTGAGGATTTTTACATCTTTGTTCACAAGGGATATTGGCCTGTAGTTCTCTATTTTTGTTGGATCTTTACCCAGTTTGGGTATCAGTGTGATGTTAGCTTTGCAAAATGATTTGGGGAGAATTTCATCTTTCTCAATTGCCTGGAATACTTTCAGTAGGATTGGCATCAACTCCTCCTTGTAGGTTTTGTAGAATTATCTTGGAAAATCATCAAATCCAGGACTTTTTTTTTGTAGGTAGTTTTCATATGACAGTCAATTTCCTGTGTTGTTATTGGTCTATTTAGTGTCTCAGTGTCTTCTTGTTTCAATGTGAGGAGGTTGTGTGATGTCAGAAAGTTCTCCATTTCATTTAGGTTATCAAGTTTGTTTCCATATAGGTGTACATAGTAATCCTTGATAATCTTTTGTATTTCTTTGGGGTCAGTTGTGATTTGATCTTTTGTATTTCTGATTGTGTTTATTTGGGCTTTTTATCTCTTTTTCTTGGTCATTCTGGATAGGGGCCCATCAATCTTGTTAATTCTTTCAAAGAATCAGCTTTTTGTTCTGTTGATGTTTTCTATGATATTTTTGTCTTCTATGTTCTGTATTTGGGCGATTTTGGTTATTTGGATTCTTCTGCTAAAGGTGGGGTTTTGGTGGTCTTCTCTTTCCAACTCCCTTAGGTGATTGGTTTGGATCTCAACTTATGATCCTTCCATTTTTTTGATATATGCTTGTAGAGATAGAAATTCCCCTCTGAGAACTGCTTTCAGGACATCCCAGAGGGATTGGTAAGATGTTTCTTCATTTTCATTTTTTTCCAAGAATCTTTCAATTTCTGCTTTGACTTCAGTGTTCACACAGTAGTTGTTCAGCATCATACTATTTAGTATCCATGTCTTTGTGGGCTTTGGAGAAATGTTGTTGATGTTGATATTTATTTTTATTCCACTGTTGTCTGAAAAGGTGTACGGCAAGATTTCAACCTTATGGAATTTGTTTATGCTTGATTTATGGCCAAGGATATCATCAATCTTGGAGTATGTTCCATGTGGTGATGAGTAGAATGTATATTCTGTAATTGTTGGGTGGAATAATCTGTAGGTATCTATTAAGTCCATTTGGTCAGGTGTCAAGTTTAGGTTCCAGATTTCCTTGTTGATTTTTTGCCTTGATGATCTATCTAGGACTGTCAGTGGGGTATTCAAGTCCTCTGCTATAATAGCATTAGAGTCAATATCTTTTTAAAATTTATTTAGTAGTTGCTTTATAAATGCTGGTGCTTCTGGGTTGGGTGTGTATATGTTTAGGATATTTATTTCTTGTTGAGTGATTGAATCTTTTATCATTATATAATGTGTTTTCGCATCATTGTAAATTTTTGATAGCGTAAAGGTTGTTTTGTCTGATATTAAGATTGCAACTCCTGCCTTCTTTTGTGATCCATTTGCCTGGAAGCTCATTTTTCAACCTTTAACTCTGAGTCTGTGTGCATCCCTTGAAGTGACATGAGTCTCTGGGATGCAACAAACCATTGGGTCATGGTTTTTTATCCAGTCCGCCATTCTGTGTCTTTTCAATAGTGCATTTAGTACATTCACATTCAGGCTGATTATTGCAATATGATTGTTTATACTTGTCATGAAGTCCTTATAAAGTTTTTCCTTTGTTTGCTTGTTTTCTTTTGGCTTTGGGGTTAATGAATGTGTGTGTTTTCAAGTTTCTTGTTGCACTTTATTCTCTGCTAATTCTGTGCTCTGCTGTTCTCTTGGGAAGTGTGTGGTCAATCTTTTTCTTCTTTTTGTGCTTTTTGTTCTCTTGGGAAGTGTGTGGTCAATCTTTTTCTTCTTTTTGTGCTTAATACCTCTTTAAATGTCTCCTGTAGAGCTGGTTTGGAAGCTGTATAATCTCTTAGGGATGTCTGGGAAGGATTTTAATTCTCCATCACTGATGAAAATGAGCTTGGCTGGATAGGAAATTCTCAGTTTAAATTGTTTATCTTTGAGGGCTTTGAATATAGGGCTCCAGTTCCTTCTTGCTTTTTGTATTTCTGCTGATAGGTCTGCTGTTATTCTGATTCGTTTTCCCCAGTAG
>CAUYQG010003696.1:0-10349 GCA_963574415.1 Tarsius wallacei
GTGTGTGGATAATCTGAAGCCCTCTTCCCACTGCTTTGGAATCTGGCCGTGCAGTGGGGTTGTAGGTTTGCTCCCTGAAATAAAATGAGGTTAACAGAGGGAAGAGAATGGGGGAGACAGTGTGGGTGAGGGGGGATAGAAAGAGAGAATGTTAAGGGGGCGAGCAGATGGGTATACTAACAAATGGAGAGAGAAACAAAAACTGAAACAGATAAAAACAGTAGACCATGGCTACAAACTGACCAATTCCAATACCAAAAAAGCACTAAAACATACATTGATGCTAACAAACAAGCTAACCAGTCTTCTTATTTTCCCAGGTTGGCAAGTTTATAGAGAGAAGAAAAGAAAAAAGAAAGAAAGAAGATCTAGTTTATAGAGAGAAGAAAAGGGAAAAGAAAGAAAACAAACAGAAACTCAATTAAAAAGAAAAAGATTTTTTAAAAAAGGGGGGGGAAGGGCCAGAATGAAAGGGATGGAATCGAGTTAGTAAACTAACAAAACCAATCAAGTACACTTTGAAACTTTTCGTTTAAGTTCAATGTCCTTTCAGTTCTGATTTCTGGCTGTTTTTTCCCAAGCTGGCAAGTTTATTCACTGGGTCAGTTTCCCCTTTTGGTGTTGTTTCCTTGAGTCACCAGCAGGTGGTGCTGTCTGACAGCTCCAGATGGTCTTTATCTCAATTGCTTGTCCCACCAGGGAGGGAGCCTGAGAGTGGGCCAGCCGGGAATGGGCTCACACGAGGAGATCCAAGGCTCACCTGGAAGTCAAAGTGGCAGTGGTGGTGGCAGTGGCAGCAGCAGCGATCTTAGTCTCAAAATATCCTGGGTGGAGGGGTGGATCACCTCAGGCACAGGCTGTGGAGGCAGCCGTATCTTGACCGTGGCGGCGACGGATCCAGGACCAAAGCAGCGATGACGGTGTCTGGCTGCAGCAGCAACGGTAACGAGTGTCTGGACCGTGGCGGTGAGCCAAGCCGCTTGCGGTGGTGAGTCCAGCCGCTTGCGGCGGCAGCGAGCCACCGGCCCACTGTGATGATCGGTGGCAGCAGCGGCGGTGGCGGCCGCTTCTCCTGCCGGCCTGCTGTGATGTTTCTGCGGTGTCAGTGGCCGAGTTCCGTGTGGGGAGCAGGCCCCCAGGGAGAGAGCCCGAGTCTTTCTGTGTCCTCTTCTGCAGAGGTCTTGCAGACCACGCTGCCCAGTCGCCATCTTGGCAGAAGTCCCCGGTAAATATTTTAAGAGTTTGTAGGCCACAGGGTCTCTGTCACAACTTCTCAATTCTGGGTCATGGTTTTAGAAATACCAGTCCTCCTCAGGTTTCCTCTACTAGAAAAGCGAAGTTCAGAGAAACCAGAGTCATGAATCAAAATGCTGCACAAGAAATGCCAGTCTCCGAGAGGGTTCCTCTCCAGCCAGTGCCGACCCCAGTACTCAAGTCCCTGTTTGGGCACCACTTTCAGAGTTCCAGCCTCTGCTGAGCAGGGCCTGAGGTGGGGGAGGCAATAACCTTAATGTTTTAAACTCCATCTGTCAGTGCTCCTTGGTGGTCATGTAAAGTCTATGTTCATCAATGCTTTTCCTCATAAACTGGAGGTAAAACTTACAAAGTAAAATACTTCCTTTTGCTTACAGTTGGACAAATACTAAGTATTCATCACATTACTTTTAGAAAATCCATTTGTCATAATTGTCAGCATTATTCTTTAATGAACTACTTAAACAGAATTGGAGAACTTTTAATAGTCTTATGGATTTGCAAATAAATTAGTTAATAAAAAGTCTTTTTTATTGTAAATATTATTTGTAAATTTGTATAAAATACAAATTAATGCTAAGTTATAATTAAATAATACATTAATTACAATTGTAAACTGATTGTGTTCTAATTTTATGTTCTGGCTCTTCAAAGAACATATCAAATTCTATAGAACTGACAAAAAAGTGAATTTCTATTGATGTCTAAATTATGTTCTTAAGCAAGCAAACACTGTAAATAGCACCAAAGAGTATATATTTATTTACTTAAAGGTTAATACTTTTGACTGGGTACATGACTCATATCTGTAATTCTAGCACATTGGGAGGAAGAGACTTGAAAATAGCTTTAGGCCAGGAGCTTGAGACCAGCCTGGACATCATAGTGAGTCTTGTTCTACAAAAAATTAACTGGCTATGGTGATGTGTGCCTGTACTTCTAGCTGCTCAGAAGGCTGAGGCAGTACAATTGCCTGAACCCGGGAGTTAGAGGTTACAATGAGCTGCCTTCCAGCCTGAGTGACAGAGTAAGACCCTGTCTCTAAAAAACAAAAACAAAAACAAAATAAAAGTTTAATAAATTTGTGAAGGCAAAAGAGAAATTTGTGTTTCAATAATGATTATTAAGTGAACTGGTAAAAAAAATCAACTATACATTAAAATGGAACTTTAACCCTATAAACTTTGTGGTAGGAAAATCACTATATCACGACTTTGATTTTAACACCTTGTCTTGGAAGGGCTTATTATAAAAATTAATGTGAAATAGGTCCCCTGTACCTAAAGCATTTTATTAAAGAGTTGGATTATTTGCATGTTTTCATCTAAAAGATGTATTGTTTAGCCTTTAATCTATAGATTTATAAAGCACTTTTCATTAATTTTGGGCATGTTGTGGTATGACTCAAGGATAATGTTTGCATAAATTTAATCAGTTATCCCAGGATATATCACTGAAGATATTTTCCAAATGTATAAACTTGCTGTGAGGAATCTTTTCTAAAAAATCAGTTAACTATACATGGGTACATCTAGTTCTGGATTCTCTATTAAGGTCTGTTGATCAATTTGCTTCACCTCATGGCAATTTTATAGTCAGTTCTGAAAAAATTTCATGTGAGTCTCCAATATTTTTCTTCCTTAACAAGATTATTTTGTCTTTTATGGGTCCTTTGCTTTTCTATAAAAAATATGTAGAATTTTTTTTTTTGACAAAAATCTGTTAGGATTTTGACTGAAATACTTTTTGGAAAAAATAATGAATCTCATTTTTGTTTAATATGCTCTCCTAAAATAAGTTCTCATAAGTTGGTATATTTCACTATATTTGCAGGCCATTGTTCATATAAACACTCACTGCATGCAATGGATCATTTTTCCTTGACTGATTTAAATTTTCTATTTATCTTGTCTTCTGCATTG
Organism: Tarsius wallacei; assembly: GCA_963574415.1. Lineage (NCBI taxonomy): Eukaryota > Metazoa > Chordata > Mammalia > Primates > Tarsiidae > Tarsius > Tarsius wallacei. The sequence goes on from CAUYQG010003696.1 coordinate 3,177, forward strand.
TTTGATTATGAAGGTCCTTTGTGTATTAATCCTTTTTTGAGGTTTGCTAAACTACTGTAGGTTGTTGTTGCTTTTTTTCATAGGTTTGGAAAATTCCCAGCTATTATCTCTTCAAATATTTTTCTGCCACATTATCTCTTTCCTATTTTTCTGAGGATCTCTAATCTAATAATTACTAGGCAACCTGCTATTGTCCCACAGTCACTGAGGCTTTGCTTATTTTTCCTATTTTTCCCCTCTCCTCTTCAATTAGGATAATTGTTATTGATCTATCTTTCAGTTCATTACTATTTCTTCTGACATCTCCTGTCTTCTCTTAAGCTTCTCAATGGAAGACGGTTTTTGGTTATTTGTTTTTATTTTTGTGATTTGGTCCAGATATAATTTATGTGTAATAAATACATTACATATATAAAGTATATATATAAATTTTATATATGTATGTACATAAATAAATTATATATGTATAATAAATTACTCACAAATTATACAACACAAATCATATCAATTTTAACTGTATATTTGATGGGTTTTTATATAGTTATAAAACTGAGTACTTGTCATCTCAATCATGATAAGAAACATGCCCATCTTCAAGAAAAACTTTTTTATGCCATGTTGTAATATAGCTTTCTTGCCACCTTTACTCCAGGAAACCATTTATCTGACTTTGTCACTATAAATTTGTTTACATTTGCTTGAATTTCATATAAGCAGAATTATACAGTCTGTATTTTGGGGGGTAGTCTAATTTCCTTTACTCAACACAACAATTTTGACAATCACATATGCTACTATGTGTAAAATAATTAATTCACTCTTTTGCACAGCAACATTGCATTTTGTTGACATAGCATAATTTGTTTGTTGACTTACCTACTTCTCTTGTAATCTGAGGCTATTTCAGATAAAGCACCTATAAACATTTGTGCACAAATTTCTATGTGTAAATGAATTTTTATTTCTCTTTGATATATATCTAGGGGTGGACAAATTATGTTTCAAAGTGATTGTATCAATTAACTTCTTATGAATTCTGAATGAGAGTTTTAGTTTATTCAAAACCTGATTAACATTTATAAGGATTAGTCTTTTTAAATCTCATTTTGGTTATTTTTTTGTTCTTTGATTTTGTCTATTTTTATACTTTTCATTTGTTTGTAGAGATTTCAGTTTGTTCACTCACTGTGTGAATATTTTTAAGTGAGCATATTTATAATAGTTGTAATGTATTTGTCTGATATTTCTGACTTTTTTTGCTATTAATTTTAATTGTATTATTGATGTCGTGAATGATTGCAAGGTGTCTAGTGTTATCTTCTGACATTGTTGCCTTATCCTCTTGACCCATCAGTCATAGGTTTTTTGTTGGAACATTTGCCCTTTGTTGTAGACCATGACAAAGTTTAGAAAATACCTCAAATTCTGATCTCAAATAACAACTGAATTACTCAATTTTTTAGCAAAGTCTCTTCACTCTGAATGAACTGCAACTCCAATGTCTTTCAGCCTTGCCCAACATATGGCATCTCTGTTGAATGCTTAGACTCAAAAGAGACACTCCCCTCTAGGCTTTTTGGAGTTTAGTTTTGTGCATGTTCTCTTCAGTCCTTAGCTCAGGATATAAACTGCCTAAGATGAGGACTTCTGGAAACTTTTTGCTTTACATTTGTCTTCTTTTCAGTCTCCTGACCAACCACTTCACCTACAAATTCTGGTCTATGGCTCTTCATCTCAGTGAGTCTACCAAAACACTGCTTGGTCTCCAACTCCCTCCCTACTCTGTTGTCTATAAAGTGCCCAAGAACCTGAGGTAAATATGACATGTTTTCTCTTCTTTCTCAAGGATCACCTTTTTTACTGGCCTGTATATAAATGCCTGAAGAGTTGTTTCATATAAGTTAAACTTGGTTAGTTTGGGAAAACAAGTTAAGTACCAGTTGTTTTTTCCGACAGGTCACAGATATTCCTCTGCCATTATCTTTCAAAGATTTCTCTAATTATTTCTATTTTCTCTCTGTGGAACTCTTATTACATTTGTGGTAGACATATTCTACACTCTATGTTACAAAGGCATACATGGGTACCCACATATATGTATGCACATATACATACATATATTTACACATGTATGAGTATTTTATGCCTCTTCGTTGCCTTCTGAATGATTTTTCAAATTTATTTTTAAATATCTGATATGTCTTAATTTGTGTATAAACTATTGCTTAACTCATTTATTAAATATCTTTAAAAATATATTTCCATGGCTATTTGGTTCTTGTTCAAATAGGTTATAATTCAGTTTCTTTTTCACCTTAAAACTCTAATCTTCCTCTTATGTTTTTGAAAGTGTAAAATTAATTGTTGTTTATACCTTTCAAATTTCTTAATTACATATACTTCCTGATCGCAAAGAATACATTTAATGTTCACATATAGTATTTTATGATGTGCACAACATCCATTTAGAAAATTCCAGTAGATAATAAGATAAAGGTCTTTAGCCCCAGTGATGTGTGAACTATAGGGATGTATTTGGTAATCGTTACCCCAACAAATAATAACTTGAGATTTTAACAAATGAGAGTATCAAGAGTGACTTATAAAATGTCTTTATCTTTCATTTAATTATTTCCCCCTATATAACAAGAATAGAGATAAGTTCAGACTCTAAAGAACACTATTATTTTAGGGGTAGGCTGATGATAAACAGCTTACAAAGAAATTGAACAAAGGCATTCAGAAAGAATATATTTAAGTTGGTTGAGGTATGAGGGACAATACATTTAAACAATTCATTAAAGAAGTTTGGCCGGCCTGGCTCAGTGGCTCACCCTGTAACCCCAGCACTTTTGGAGGCCTAGGCGAGTGGATTGCCTGAGCCGGCGGTTTCGAGATCCACCCGGGAAACTTGGCGAGACCTCGTCTTTACAATAAATCAAACAAAACTAGCTGGGTGTGGTAGTGCACGCCTGTAGTTCCAGCTACTTGGAAGGCTGATGCGGAAGGATACCCGAAGCCCAGCAAGTTGAGGCTTTGGTGGCCAGGGAGCATGCCACTGCCCTCCAACCTGGGCGCCAGAGTGAGACTCCAACTCAAAAAAAAAAACCAACAAAACAAAACAACAACAACAACAGAAATAGAAGAAGTTTGGACATAAAATGGAGGAAAAATGTAAAGTGGAAGTATCAATCTTATAAAAACAACTTTGAAAAGATTAAACTTAAGGTTATAATTCTTTTCTACACATTATTTAGTTATATCAACACAAATATGTATATGAATAGGTATTTTATATTTCCTTTTCAGCAAAAGATGCTGAATCATAAATATATTAAGTGACTTGCTTGACTTTAGACTCCAGAAACTAACTTTCTTAGTTTAAATCACATAATATAACTTACTGTGGATTTTCCTCTTTTCTTTCTTTTACTTTCTTTCTTCTCCCCAACTCTTTTTTTTCTTTTTCCCTTCAGCCCTTTTTGCCTTCTTCCCTCCTGTTTTGTATCTCTTTCTTCTTTCTTTCTTTCATATATCATCACGTCATATGGTTTCCTTTGTGTCTACGTGAGTGGTGAGAGTATTTAAGATCTACTTTCTTCTGTCTTTTTTGAAAAACTGTTTTTCAGGTCCATTGCCCTTTTTTTTACTTAGGTTATTTTTCTTGCTATCAAGTTGTTTGAGTTCCTTATATATTTTGCTTTTAACCTCTTATCATAATATAGTTTACAAATATTTCTTCCATTTCATAGGTTGTATCTTCAATGTGTTGATTGTTTTCTTTGCTATGTAGAATTTTTTTTTTTTTTAATGAAATTACATTTGTCAGGTTTTTGTTTTGTTTCCTGTGTTTGGGATTCATACTACCAAACAATGACTATACAAATGTCAGAGAAATTTTTTCTATTTGTGTTATAGTTTCAGGCTTCATATCTTACACTTGCAGCATTAATCTATTTTGAGTTGATTTTTGTAAATGCTGTGAGGTATTTGTCCAATTTTATTTTCTGCATGTGAATATCCAGATTTTGAACAATATTTATTGAAAAGTCTATTTTTTCCCCATCTTACACAAGTGAATGTTGTTGTGTTCTATCCAAGGAATGAGAATTTTAAAACTTTAGTAGATGCATTGAATTTTCAGAATAATACACAAACTTTGTTTAAAGGGGCCATGAGTAGTATACCTCTCTCATCTGTTAGGATAATATTTTAAAGTTGGAAAATGAGTGGTTTATCAAATACACTACATGATCATTTTAACTTAGTTGTGTTACAACAGCTCAAATAGGGCAAATAATGCAGGCAAAAGATAGGGAATAATTTTAAAAGTAGCTAAATACATTCTCTATCCTACAGAACAAAAATTATGTTAACTATATTATTTCTGCATATAAAATTAATTATTGTGCATAAAGTGAGAGAAAATGCAATAAACCAAATGTGTATAATTTGCATTATGTCTCACTTTTCAAAATCAACTTTTCCAGATGCCCTTTTTCAATCATTTATAGTCTAGTTAAGATTTTTAATTTTATTACTTTTATAAATTACCTTAATTAGATTATTATTCAAAGATGTATAGAACACTACCTGACAAGGAGAATTCGTGATTAATAAACTACTGAATGGCTTTTTAAAGTTATATTTGCTATTTTTCTAAACCAAACTATAAACACATAAATGAAAATAATGTTTAAAGTATATGTGTATACTATTTAGCAGTAACAAATAATATTTTGCCACATCATATTCCATCCCTTTATTTTAGGAAATAAGAGACAAAAATTAAGTTCTAGTGCTCAGTTTCATTTCTTTCCTATAAATAATATGTACTTTTTATCTTTTTATTTTTTGATTATGTTTTATTCTTTGAATTCCAATTCCCTGTGTATACTTTTTAATGCAAATAATATTGTTCCATACCTTTTTTGTTTGTTTTTTACTTTTTCTGCCCTGAGTTTGCACCAAAACAAACAAAAAAAGCTATGCTTGCTAAATATATAACAAGTAAGTTTATTGTCTTAAGAAACCAGAACAAGCCTGGCTCAGTGGCTCACCCTGTAATCCTGCGCCTTGGGAGGCTGAGGTGAGTGGATTGCCTGAGCCCGTGGGTTCGAGACCCGCCTGGGCAACTTGGTGAGACCTCATCTCTACAATAAATCAAAAAAATCAGCCAGGCACGGTAGCGTGTGCCTGTAATTCCGGCTACTTGAAAGGCTGTGGCAGAAGAATCGCCGGAACCCAGCAGGTTGAGGCTGCAGTGGCTGGGAGCGACCACTGCACTCCAGTCTGGGCGACAGAGTGAGACTCCAACTCAAAAAAAAAAAAAAGAAAGAAACCAGAACAATATAACAATGAGATTTGGGGAGGAAACTTACTATTTCAGATTTATTTTTCAGATTTTAGAAGATAGCATATCATATAACATATGTGATCAAATTATCACATGGATTAAAAATCCAATAAAGAATATTTCCTTGCAGTTTGATCCTGCAGCATCCAGACAGATATTGACTTCTTAATTCTAGCCTTTGTTGATTGTCCACTTTGGACTGCTCAGTGGGGAAGTTTGTAAAGAAAAACTGAAGAAGGTTTAACAGGTCTTTTATCAGAAGTGTAAGTGAAGGCTAGCATAGTTTCAGGGATAGAGGACAAAGTGCAAAGGGAAAATAGAAAATAAGGATAATTATGACAATAACCTGGAATATTTGGTTAAAGATAAGAAAAAGTGGACAATTTGGTTAAAGAAAAAAGTAAATAGCAAGTGGCTAGACTAAAAACTAATTCAAATATTTTATGTAATCCACCTAATTTTTTTCTTATTATTATTCATTTTGTCTTTGATTAATCTTATATTGTGAGGGGTTAAAATAAAACCTCTGTCAAGTTTCTTTGAGTTTGAGTTCCTACAGAAATAAGTACTGCTTCCCAAATAGTCCATTTTCTGTTCTTGATTTCCCGGACCACTGCTTGATGAGGCAGAGCCATGTGACTAGCTCTGAAGAGTGCACTAGAGTCTAAAGCTTTCCAAAGTGATGCAGAAAAAGCTCTCTTCTGCTGTTGCAAACAATAAGGAGGCTATATGTTCCAATGTTCCAATGTAATAATGTAATGTGTGTTGCAGCCAGAAAATGGGTAAAGCCTATGTCAGCTGATCCCTGAGTAACCATGGGTAACAAAACCCACGCAAATCATAAAGAGGAATTGTATTTTTTTAAGAAGTCATAGAAAGTTATTTTTTAATTGCCAGAATTATCTAGCTTATCATGACTAATATCACACCTATCTTAATCTTACACTCTCTTTAGTATAATTTCACAACTATTCATCTTTTTTTATTTGACTCTTATTTTCTATCCTACCATTAAATATAATCTTCCCTATCAGATAACATTGATTACTTCCTAATTGTCTTCTCCATTTTATTTGACTTGTTGACACCTGGAATTATCTTTTCATATCCATAATGTTTTAATTCATAATTCTCCCTTACACATGAGAAATACATTGAGTTCCCAGACACTTGACAGCTTCTCTGAGACTGTATCAGCTATTGGAGAAACAGGCATACATAAAGATACAGCTGTTTTTCAACTGTGAAACATCATCACTTCAGTTATATTATTGTGGAAGAAGAATATCAACATATAATTTGAATATCATAATGAGCCTGATAAATTTGCACGTTTTTCCTCTCAACCACACATAGGCAAATAAAATGACTGCATTCTAAATTTATATTTGTCACTCATTCTCTACACTTTTCAAATCATTATTTTTATGCCAAAGTGCTCATGGTTTGTTTTAGAAAATAGCAGTTGCCTTTATTGTGTCATCTTATGCTGAGGCATTCATAATGTAAATCTTATTCAAAAATTAATAGGAAATTTTTCTTATTTTATTTTGTAAGCATAGAAATTCTAAGCATCTAACAATGCAAAAGGCCAGGAAATTCACATGGCATGTCTACTCATATAGATCAGCATTTCAAAGAGGGTAAACTCAGATAAGAGACTTAACGTTCAGGTCAGTTTTTTTTTTTTTTTTGAGTTGGAGTCTCACTCTGTTGCCCAGACTGGAGTGCAGTGGCCGCTCCCGGCCACCGCAGCCTCGACCTGCTGGGCTCCGGCGATCCTTCCGCCTCAGCCTTCCAAGTAGCTGGAACTACAG
>CAUYQG010003699.1:0-14138 GCA_963574415.1 Tarsius wallacei
ACAATTGATATTCTAATGAACAATATTAAAGACTAATAAATGACTATTATGTTATATCAGCATTAATTAATAAATTGATTAATAGTATTATTAATACCTCCTAAGGCAAACTAAAGATTCAGTGCAGTCTCTATAAAAATGTCAATGTCATGTTTCACAGATTTAGAAAAAAAAAAACCTAAAATACATAAGGAATCCAAAAAAAGACTGAGTAGCCAAAGCAATCCTGAGCAAAAAGAACAAAGAAGCATCACACTACTTCACTTCAAAATATGTTACAAGGCTGTAGTAACCAAAACAGCATGGTATTGGTATAAAAATATACACATAGACCAATGGAACAGAATAGAGAACCTGGAAATAAGTCCACATATTTACAACCAACTGATTTTTGTCAAAGGCATCAAGAACTTACATTGGGTAATGAAATGGACATTCTTTTCAATAAGTGATACTGGGAAAATTAGCTATTCATTTATCTATATATCATGCAGAAGAATGAAACTGGGCCCCAATCTCTCATCATATCCAAAAAATCAACACAATATTCATTAAAAACATACATGTAAAACAATAGACTGTAAAACTACTAAAAGAAAATATAGTGCAAATATTTAAAAAACATTTATCTAGGCATAGATTTATGGCTAAGACCGCAAAGGCAAAGATGACAAGAACAAAAATAAAGTCCATCTATGACAAATCCATACCTAACATCATACTTAACGAGAAAGTTGAAAGCCTTTCTTGTAAAGGAACTGGAACAAGACAAGGATAAATAAATGAGACTCTATTAAACTATAAATCTTTTGTACAGCAAAGGAAACAATCAACAGAGTAAAGAGACAACTTGTTGAATGGGAGAAAATATTTGTAAATGATTTATCTGACAAGGGACTAATACCCAGATTGTAAAAGGAACTCAAACAATTCAACAGTAAAAGAGGAAATAATCCCATTAGAAAGTGGGCAAAGGACATGAGTAGACATTTCTCAAAAGAAGACATATAAATGGCCAACAGGTATATGAAAAAATTTTCAACATCACTAATCATTGGGGAAATGCAAATCAGAATTACAATGAGATAATCAACGTATCCCAGTTAGAATGGCTGTTCTTTAAAAGACCAAAAGTAGCAAGGCTAGTGAGGATGTGGAGAAAAGTGATAGCTTAAGCACTGTTGATGGGAATGTAAATGAGCACAACCACTATGGAAAACAGTATAGAAATTGCTCAAAAAACTGAAAATTACAACTGCTCTATGATCTAGCAATCTCACTACTTTATCCAAAGGAAAGGATATCAGTGTATCAAAGGGACACCTGCATCCCCATGTTGATTGCACCACTATTCACAATAGTGAAGATATGGGATCAGCCTAAGTGCCCATCAATGGAAGAATGAATAAGGAAAATAGATATAACACAATACAACACTATTTAGTCATTTAAAAAAAGTGAAATCCTGTCATTTGCAGCAACATGGATCGAACTGGAGGTTAATGTGTTAAGTGAAATAAACCAGGCACACATAGACAAATATCGCATATTATCACTCATATCTCATATGTGGGAATGAAAATAGTTGATCTCATGGAGGTAGAGAATAGAATGATAAATACCAAAGACTGGGAAGGGTGTGTGAGTTGGGGGTAGAAATAAAAAGAGCTTGATTAATGAGTACAAACACAGATAGAAGGAATAAATTCCAATGTTTGATGGCAGAGTTGGGTGGCTATAGTTAACAACAATGTATTATATATTTCAAAATAGCAAGAAGAGAGAACTTGAAATGTTCCCGTCACATCTAAATAATAAACACTCAAGGTGATGAACACCCCAAATACCCTGACTTGCTTATACACGGTTTATGTATGTAATAAAATATCATATATATCATTTAAATATGTACAAATATGTGTCAATAAAAAAGGAAGTAGCAATACATAAATGGGAAAAGAAACAAGACTCTCTTTGCCTGCAGATGACTTAATTGTTTATATATAAAATCCAAAGAATCAACACAAAACACCTGGAAGCAATGAGCATGTATAGCAAGGCTATAGGAGGCAAGATTAAAATACAATTAATCTTGTAGGTTTAATTGTTTTTATAGATAACACTAGTGAATAATTGAAATTTCAGATTTTTCTTTTGAGTAATTTTACAAATATTGCAACTTGCTAAAGCACATTTTCTAAACATTTAGAAACTTGCCAGGATTTGTGCCTCAAATTGCTTCTGCCATATCAACAGTTTATCCAAGAAACTTTAGAATTTTTCTGTAGCAATTATGCTAATTATTTGAAACTGTTAAATGAAAAATTTAATTATATTATGTGATTTAAAGCATGTACAAGCAGAATTCCCACTCTATAAAATAATTTATTTCCTAGTATTTACTGTAGTTGGAATGTTGATGTCCTTCCCAGATTCATATGTTGAAGCATAACCCCCAAAGGAATAGTATTAAGAAGAGGGACCTTTAGGAGGTGGTTAGGTCAGGAAGGCTCTGCCCTCATAAATGGGACTCATGCTCTTAAAAACAAGGGTTGAGGAAGCCTGTTTGCCCTTCTCCTGGGTGAGGACACAGCTAGAAGTCGCAATCTTTGAGGCAAAGAGCAAGCTTTCACCAGACACTGAATCTGCTGGTGCCTGGGACGTGGACTTCCCAGCCTCCAGAACCATGAGCAATAAATATGCTGCTTACAAATTTCCTAGTGTAAGGTATTTTGATATAGTAGCTCAAACACACTAAGGCAGGAATTGGTCATGAGAATAGGAGCTGCTTTAACAAAATGTGGAGGCACCTTTGGAACTGGGTAATGGGCAGAGGCTGCAAGAATTTTAAAGTGCATTGCCATGAATGAACCATAAAGGGTGATTCTTTTTTTTTTTTCATTTTAATTTTAAAGATGGGTACACTTCAGGGTTAGGCATTCAAATGGTCATTGTAAGGGCAATTCTTATGAGAGTCCAGAAGAAGGGAAGAGGCATTGGGACAGCCTCAGTCTTCTAGATGATTACATGAGTGTAATCATTTCATCATGACCTCATCAGGACATGACAGGAAAGGCCATTCCAATGAGGTCTAAGACACAAATGAGGAGGATATTATTGAAGGCACAGGTGGTAATCACGGCAGTGTCTGCACAGTGCCGCCTCCACAGATGCACAGACTGTGTGAGCTGTGCAGGCATGGCTACCTCCACTCAGAATTCAGAGAATGCCCTGGAAGCCTCAGGACCCAGAGAGGAGGAAAGATCATCCTTCTCATAATTTGGTGGAACTGTGTTCATGTCCTAGTGTTTTGTGGAAGGCGTAACTTGTGAAGAATGAAGTAGGATGTTTGACAGAAGAAATATCAAAGCAAAGTGTTGAGGGTGTGGCGTAGCTTTTCTTAATCTCTAATAGTGAAATGTGAGAAGAGAGAAATGAATTAATAATGCAACTTATACCCAAAATGAAAACAGAACTTAAAGATTTGGAAAATTCTAAGCATGGCAATGTTGTAAAGAATGAACATACAAGGTCTGGGGAGAATACCAAAGGCGCAGCCAAGTGATCATTTGATAGGATTAGTATGGGGAGACAAGCCAGGTGCTATTCATCAAGAATACGGAAGAATGACACTAAAGGTGTTGCAGAGGTCTTCAGGGCTGCCCCACCCAGCGCAGTCCCAGAATGCCAGGGTCTTGGGGCAGAACAACTCCAAGGCTCATCTCTCGGCATTCTCAGGCAATGCTCCTTGGCTGCTCCAACTGTAGCTCAACCAGGCCCAGGTGTAGCTTGGGCTGCCCCTCCAGAAGGCACAGGTGGTAATCATGGCAGTGTCTACACAGTGCCGCCTCCACAGATGCACAGACTGTGTGAGCTGTGCAGGCATGGCTACCTCCACTCAGAATTCAGAGAATGCCCTGGAAGCCTCAGGACCCAGAGAGCAGTCACAGGGGTGGGCTACTGCCGAGAGCCCCCATAGGGCAATGCCCAGCAGAGCCCCAGGTTGGGGCCACTGCAGAGAGCTCTCAAAAGGGAATGCCTAGTAGAGTTGTGGGAGTGGACCTGAGACCCCAGACTGGTGCACCTCCAGGCATATGACTCCAATGTGTGAGAGGTACTGTGTGGGCTGCGACCAGCAAAATCTTGGGAGGTGGGGTTGCCTACATTCTTGGGGGCCTAACCCCTGCCCCAGTGTGTCCAGAAGACAGAACATCAAGTCAAAGAAGATTATTCTCAAGCCTTAAGATTTAATGTTATATGCCCTGTTGTGTTTTGGACTTATTTGGAACAAGTTATTCTTTTCTTCCTTCCTATTTTCCTCTCGGAATTGGAATATCTGTCCCATGTCTATCCCAGTATTGTATTTTAGAAGAACAATAGCTTGTTTGATTTCACAGGTTCACAGCTGGAGGAGAATTTGCCTCAGGGTGAATCATACCTTTGAGTCTCACCAACTTCTAATTTAGATGATATTTAGATGAGACTCTGAATGTTGGACTTTTGAGTCGGTGCTGGAACGAGTTAAGATTTTGGGGGGCTATTAGAATGGAATGAGTGCATTTTGCATGTGAGAACATGAATTTGGGGAACCAGGGATGGAATGCTATCATCTGAATGTTGGTTTCCCCCCAAAATTCATATACTGAGACCTAAACCCCAGCGCCACAGGTATTGAAAGATGAGGCCCTTGGGAGGTGATCTGGGAGGTTTTGGGAGGTGTAGTCCTCATCATGAGATTCATGGCCTTATAAAGAAGCCTTTAGGGAGGCTGTTTGTCCTTCTGCCATGTGAGAACACAGCTAGAAGATGCCATCTTTGAAGCAGACTGGGTCCTCAACAGACACCAGATCTGTTGGTCTGATCTTGACCTTCTCAGCCACCAGAACTGTAACCAATACACTTATGTTGTTTATAAATTACCCAGTCTATGGTGTTTTATTATAGCAGGCTGAATGGACTAAGTGTTCAAAAAATTTTTTTTGTTATTACTGTTGTTTCATAAATTGTGCAACTCATGTCTCAACAAGTATATCACGAATTACCCTCTTAAAAGCCATCACACTTCTCTGTGGTAGAGGTCACATCCTATGCCCATTCCTTGACAAAAAAATTTAAATGTGATGACTCAGATACCTTTTTCAGATAAAGTTGGTGAATTTTATGGCTGTTGACAAAATGTATTTCAAGATTGAAGGAAGAGTTTTGTTGTGAGTATGTGCAAGCATTAAATGATGATATAAGGCACTTCCTTGTCTGAAAGCCATTACTAAACATAGAGGCTCCATCTGTGAGGAGTATATAAAACTGTTATTTCCTGGTAGAATTATTCTGGCCAGTTTAATAATTACAGTAATTTCAAAGTAATAATGAATGAAAGCAATATTCTTAGATACCTATAAATGTAATTTGATATAAAAACCTCTAATTTCTGTTGGTAACCAAGTCAGGGACATGGCTATGCTTCCGTAATTCGTTTCCCATATTCATCATTGAAGGAAATTATGACAATCGAGTAGATATTAGTGAAAATAAAAGGTAATATTTTTCTACCCATGCTCACAGACTTGCCCTAAATCCATAGATCTCTTGGGGGGAACCATGGATCTTGCTGCTCTGGTCAATAGATGATGATAGAAAAATCGATTCACAATCTAAAATAAGTGATCCTTAACTAACATCCTACTTTAAGAAGTTTCTAGAAAGGTCAGAAAATCAATATTTTTTTAAAACTGCAAAATAAATAGAAAAACATGTTTAAATATATTTTTATTAGTTTTAAACAGGCAGAGCTTTTCTGAGCTTGGTTTGCGGCATAGAGCCCACTGAGGAATTGAAAAAAGATACGGCCATGCAGTGGCCTATTCAAAGAAGTGCAAAAAGCCCAAAACAGGAGAAGCTCAAACTCTCCATTAGTAAAAGAAAATTAAAACAGCAATTAGATTATATTTTTTTGTCTACTGAATGGTAAAAATTAATCAGATGGATAAGACCGAGTATTTTTAAAGGTATAGGAAATCCGCCACTTTCTCATGCTGCCATTGGAGTTGTAAACTTGTGACCTCTTGAGGGTGGACTACAGGAAAGTTGTCATCAGTTTCAAATATGTGTGCTGTTTGAACCAATTATTTCCTATCTTGAGAACCCCATGGCCTTCCAAGGGCAGGTCAGTAGAAAGATCTGCCCAGGATACAGGCAATCAGGGAGTTTGCAGAAAATTTAAAAATAATTTTAAAACCAACCAAAAGTTGGTCTTCTTATGATTACTGTGCACCAGCAATTCCAAGCAATTTCAGTAATAAAATGCTCCTCCTAGTCAGGGCCGACTGCGCCATTGCCATCTGTCCCCCACCCCTTGATTGCTAGTTTAAGACTTAATACTACAGAATTACAAGTTCAATGGAACATTATCTGTAGTCATAAAGTAGGCATCAATTTGAATACAATGGTAAAATAAATTATACATTTATTGCTCAACGTCATTCAGCTCTTAAAGCAGATGAGCATCTCTCTAATGGAAAGTGGTCCTGAGCCACAGAGCAGTTTATGATATGATCTTACTAGACTTAGTGATATGTGTTTAAGTATGTGTGCTTATAAAGTTCCGAAAGCAACCATTGTTACTCCTTGGGCAAGCCTTTCTCAAGAGTGAAAGAAAGAATGTATTACTTTTGTACTTAAAGAAAATTCCACTTAAGGTTTAAAAGAAAGAAAAAAGGAAAGAAGTAAGAAGGGAGAGAGAGGGGGAGAAGGGGAAAAGAAAGAGTATTGAATTACTCTGTGATTCAAATCAGTACTCTGTTGCTAACCATGTGTCTAAACTTTCCTAAACTACAAAACACATCAGCAAAAATTAAAGAGAAAATCTTTTCAAACGAAACTTAAAGGGCTAAATGAAGACCCTGAGAAATGAGGATGGGATATGCTGGGGAAGCTGATGAAATTCAGTGGGCTGTCGTGACGTTTGTGCAGAAGAGTGAAGAGACATCTGTCAACTGGGCAGTGGAAAACTAGTGCATAAGACCACACCATGCCTGCTACAGTCCATTCTTGCACTCTCAGATTCATTTCTTCATGTAAATTTTTAAAAACAACTTTCTCAGGATTTCAGTAGGTCTCCCTTTCTGGAGAAAAATTACAAGAGGAAGATTTGCGGAATACATTTCAGCCCTTGCCACTACAAATTTTCACAGTAAATATTATTTTGGCATCAGTGTAGGGAAATATTAGTTTTAAAATACCTCTCAATTTGTGTCCTCTTACCAGTAAAACATCTCCTCCCAGTCCACCATCTGTCATTTCGATAATGCTCTGAAACTTGAGCTGTAAAAGAGGAGTATGTAGGGAAGACAGGAAGGGGAAGTAATAGATGAGCCTGCTCCTTCTTGGCAAGAGTGGGATACAGGGGTGAGTTGAGGAAAACAGGTGTTTTGCTGCAATGGGACACGAAAGTAGAAATATACAAATCATTGAGATGAAATATGACATAACTGTTAAAATAAGTGGCATGGAACTACATGTGCATATTGCCACAATGTGCAAGCTGTGAGATAATCCAAACATTGAACAATATTTGATATTATGCATAATATATTATATATATATTTTTGAGTTGGAGCCTCACTCTGCTGCCCAGGCTGGAGTGCAGTAGCATGCTTATGGCCACCCCAGCATCACCCTGCTGGGCTCCAGCAATCCTTCCGCCTCAGCCTTCCAAGTAGCCAGAACTACAGGCGTGTGCTACCATGCCCGGCAAACTTTTTTATTTATTGTAGAGACGAGGTCTCACCATGTTGCCCAGGTTGGTCTCAAACCCGTGGGCTCAGGCAATCCTCTCGCCTCGGCCCCTCAAAGTGCTGAGATTACAGGCTTGAGCCACCGTGCCTAGTTAATATGCTCAATATGCTGTATCCTTAATGTTGGATCTGTACATATGAGGGGGAACCCCAAAAAACCAGGAATTATCTTTTGAAAGACAGGCCCCTTGTAGTACAGGGCTCCCCCACTAGGTAAGTGTTCTAGGAACCCATTGGCATCAGTGTACCAGCTAGTGTTGTTGTGGGAGGCTGGGATGGGCTTCAGTGAAATTTTTCTGGAAATTCTTTCAATGTGTTTGCCCATTTCATGATGGGTGATTTATGAGTGCACTTGCCCACACCTCACTGAGTGTTCAGCAGTTTTTGACCAAAAATGGCATGACTCCCATGCCCCACCCTCCCTATTTACCTGATCTCACCCAGAGTGACTTTTTTTTGGTTTGTTTCCCCAGATGAAAAAAGTCCTCAAAGGGAAAAGTTTTGCTGGTGTGGAAGAGGAGAAACAAAAAATGGCAGAAGCACTAAAAGGCATCCAAATTGATGAGTTCAAAAACTGTTTTGAGCAGTGGAAAAAGCATCTCAATAGGTGTATCACATCAAATGGAGAGTGCTTTGATGGTGACTGGAGTTTAAACATGTAAGAATAAATACACAATTTTTCATAAACAAATTCCTTTGTTTTGGCTCTCCCCCATATGTGGTGATTCTATTGAAACATTCACGGAAATGATAAACATGAAATTTGTAATAGTTGATTTCTGTGGGACACAAGATCTGAGACTGACCTGAGTGTGTGTGGTGTTAAGTAGGGAGTGGCCTTGGAGCCAACACCTGTGGAGGGAGGAGACGGAAGTAGGTCTGGGAAGAGACTGGCATCTAATCACTATGCGACCCCAGTTGTCACTCATCTTTTCACTTCTTCAGGGTCTATTTTGATTAAAATGTTAATGTGGCCATGGATCAATGGTTTCTTTATTGTTAGCATTTTTATGTTTTAAGAAAAATTTCTCTATCCCTATGTCACACAGATATTTTCTCACATTTTCTTCTAAGACTTTTGAATTTTAGTTTTAATTTTCATGTCAAAAGCATTTATTCACTTGAATTTGATGGTGTATGGTGTGAGGCAAGAACTCAGTTTTGATTTTTGCTTTTTTCCCTTATGAATAAACAAGTTTATCAACACCTATTTTCATTATCTACATAACAAATCACCCTCAAATTAGTGGTTTAGAACAATGATGCTTATTTATTATATCTCATGGTTTCTGTCAGAAATTTGAGAAAATCTCAGCTGGACATTTTTCACTTGGTCTCATGAGGCTTTCATCTCATGTCTTCTGGGACTGTAGTCATTGGATGCTTGTCCTACCTAGGCCTGGTACATCTGTTTCAAAGACATCTCATTCTCACAACTGGCAAAATGATGTAGGCTGTTAGCCAGGAGCCTCAATTTCTCTTCACATGAGCCTCTTGAAAAGGCTCCTTGAATGCATTAACAGCATGGAGGCTGTTTTCCCTCAGACCAGGGAGGAAGATGGAAGAGAAAAATGCCTTCTTCCAGTATAAGGGGAACACAGAGACAGCAGGTACCCTGCATAGGAGCAAGAGTCATTGAGCTCTGAATGATCAGGATGTTTACACTCAGAGAACTCTACTATGTTACACTAGACATGTTTAATGCACATGTGTCTCTGCTACCCCTAGTCATCTGGTTGTAAGTTTTACATAGATGCTAACAAGTCCAGCCTAACAAGTCTCTTCTGATAAGAGCTGTCACTGGACTGGAGACACCCCTCATGTATCAGTGTTGACAATGTCCTGAGTACAAACTGGGCCTGAAGTCCTGTCCTCTGCACTCATATACAATTTGTACAGACCTTGTCTTACAGAAGTAGGCATCTAGGTGTGTCCCTCTGGCTTTGCTCCCCTCTTAAGTTCTGGATGGCTGTGAAGCAGTTCATGTTCCTCCTTGGGGGGCTATGTGGGTGTCTACTCTGTGGACTTCTCATTCTCAGATACAGAACTGAGGAGAAGGAGGGGAGTAGGAAGGATCCTTTTAACCTAAGGCTTAAGTTGCATTCTACAGCCTAGCTTGACCATGATAAAGACAAGTTTTAATCATCCCCATTCAATTTCCTGTGCCCTTCTCAAGAGGGTAAAAAGAGCAGAGAAGTGATGAGGTTGGATTTTGGTGAGGTATACCACTTAGTAACAACGTTTAAGCCCAGTTCTCACAATTGGGCATTAGTTTTAGAGTTAGACTGACAGGGTAATTTGATGTGCCAATTTTGTGGCCCTAAAGCTAGTAAAATACCATTCATTCTACTTATATTAATCTTAAGAACTGTAGGCGGTGATGGAACTTGGGGTGGTAATCAAGAAACTCGAAGTTATGGAAATGAGCAATGCTTAGTCTCAATATCAACTTAGGTCTAGAAGGTAGGATGTTGTGCTATTTTATTAGACATCTACTAACATCAGGTTGATGTAAACGAGATTTCAATAATGGTGAAGCCCCTTGGAAATGCAATTAAAATATGATTTTGTTTATTTTTTAAGAATTTTATCTGTAATAAATTTTCATAAGGGACTGTCTCGGAGTATAACTTCCATCTATTTCTTTCTTGGCTTTTGATATGAACTGCTTGAAAAGAACTAGCCAATGATACAAAGTTATGTAAGTTATAACTAATTTTAATTCACAGATATTCTTATGTAGAAATTATAAGGCTAGATATAAAGAAGTAATCAATGCTTTTCCAAAGGTTGTCTTGCTCTCTTTTTAGAATTATCGTCTTGGGTCACAATGTTAGCATGTAAATTATCCTGAGTTATCAGAAACAGGAATTCTAGATGCATAGGTGTCAACCAACTCTAGGGATTATCTGGGAATAGAATTACAGAACTTTATTGTACACTAAAAGGGTTGCTTGAGAGGTTTACTTGGTAGGAAAGAACCATTTAGTCTCTCTTTCTCTTGTCCATCCTTTCTAATCCTCAATTGAAAAGCACCAGTAAAAATAAACACTTAAGAATATTTAGTGTACTCTAGGAAAAAACTCAAATGTCAAACATTCTGCAGTATCTTCTGTTTGCACTAAATATTGATTAAAAGGTATTCACAAATGGCATGAGTAACTCTGGTGTCTACACAAAGTTGGAGAACCTGATGCTAATGATTTGGATGTGGTTGGTTTGTTCCCACCAAAATTCATACTGAAATTGTATCCCCAGTGTGGTGGCATTTGGTGATGGTGTCTAGAGGGAGCTGTCTGGGTCATGGGGGTAGATTCCTGTGAATGCTGTTCATATGGGAATGGGTTAGTTCCTGTGATGGGCCGCTATATAGCCAGGATGGCCCTCAGGTTCTCATGTTAGCATGTGTCTGCTTCCCTTTTGATCTAATCCGCCATGTTGTGGCAGCAAGAAAGTCTTTGCCAAAATCCAAGGCCATGGCCTTGAACTTCTTAGCTTGTGAAACTGTGAGCTAAATAAACTTCTTTTCCAGATAAATTACCCAGTTTCAGTTATAGCAACACAAAGGGACTAACACCTGGCTAGAGAATCCTTAGGTGCTCATCTTCAACTGCAGTGGGTGTCTTAATCCAAAGTCTTTGCCCCACATTGTGTCTCCCCAGACCTACCTTACTGTCTCCTTTTTTTTTTTTTAAGATGTGGGGTACAATTCAGGATTAGGTATATATATATATATTTTTTAATACGCAATGCTTCATGAACATGTCATCCTTGTACAGAGGCCATGCTGATCTTCTTTGCATTGTTCTAATTTTAGTATACGAGGGGATCCAAAAAACCAGAATTATCTTTTGGAGGGCAGGTCTCTTATAGTCCAGGCTTCCCCTGCTAGATAAGTGTTCTAGGCACCCATCAACATCAGTGTACCAACTAGGGTTGCTGTGAGAAGCTGCCTTCAGCTTCAGTGAATTTTTTTTGGAGATTCTTTCAAGACCTTTTGCCCATTTCATGATGGGTGATTTACATGAGCAACCTGCCCACACTGCATGAGTGTTCAGCAGTTTTTGACCAAAACTGGGGTAACCCTGGTGCCCCACCCTCCCTATTCACCTGATCTCACCCTGAGCGACTTTTTTGTTTCCCCACATGAAAAAAAGGACTAAGAGGGAAACCTTTTGCTGATGTGATAGAGGTGAAACAAACAGTGGCAGAAGCACTAAAGGGCATCAAAATGGACAAGTTCAAAAACTGTTTTGAGCAGTGGAAAAGTGTCTCAATAGGTGTCTTGCATCAAACGGAGAGTGCTTTGAAGGTGACTGAAGTTTAAATGCGTAAGAATAAATACACAATTTTTATAAATAAATTCCAGTTTTTGAGGTACCCCTTTGTATATACTGCTGAGGAGAGCACCTACTGTGTTGAGTATCTAAAAAAAATCAATCAATTATGAGCGAACATACACATTTTTTTTTATCCATCCAGATTCTTTTCTGAATACATCTGAAGGGGGTGTGTTCCAGGATCTCTCCCTCATATAAAAGTCTGAGGATGCTCAAGTCTCTTATCTAAAATGGTGTAGTGTTAGCATGTCATCTATGTACTCTCCTGTGTACCTGTGTATCTCTAGATGATATAACACCTAGCACAATGTAAATGCTATGTAGATAGTTGTTGTATTGTATTATTTGTTTATATTATTTTTAATTGTTATATTATTTTTTACCCTTTAAAAAAAATTTTTTCAATCCAAGGTTGGTTGAATCTGAAGATGTGGAAGCCACAGAGGAGTAAAGGATAGGGTTGGGTATTTACTTAATTTCTCTGGGAAAATACTTAGTGCTTTGTAATAAATTAGTTATGAAATATTTTATACATATGTGTCAAATATTTTCCCATTCTGCTTTGTATGTTAGCTCTATGAATTGCATTCATTAGTTTTGATTTCATTATTATTTTGTTGGCCCTCCCCATACCAATAAGTTCTTCCTTCTCATAGTCCTTGATTTATCTGAAATTCATAGTGTTTTGAGGTATAGCTCAAAAGTAATTCTCCACCTTGATATTTAATTGCTTTTATATGTTTTTAAAAGTTATTTATTTTCCCACTGCTGTGTAACTTATTTTGTGCTGATTATTTAAAAAGGCAGCTCAGAGCTCCAATCAGTGAAACATAAGCTTCTATCAAGACTGACCAATGAAGATACATTTATGCGTTTTAAATTGAAATAGTGTGGTCAGCATTTTAAACAATTGTTTTAATTAATTACCAGTGCCCACTATACTGGAGAACAGGGTTTCTTTAAATCGCTTTTTCATAAAGGGTTTCAAAAAATATTGCCAATTCTGTATGAAATACATTCAATGTTGTGGGCTAGTCTTGTGACCAGCTGTGTAGCTTAGTTTTACAGAATCTTGAGGGTGGGCACATTTTCTAAGTTTTGTTTAATCATGTGGATTATGGAGAAGAGCGGGGGCCCGGAGAGTTTAGGTGTAATAGGGATGGACAGGATACTTCCATTTTCTTTCAAAGTGCTTTGGCTAACCATTTTTATACCCTGCTATTTAAATTATAAGTAACCCCATGGGGGCATTTGGTGGCTGAGTCGTTCTTGGCCAAGCACCCCATGCTCAATTTCTTCAACTCCAACCGCCCACCCCCCGCTCACTGCTGTCATCGTGAATTCTGCCAGATGGACATCTGCTCAGGCTTTGAGGGGTGCTGTTTTTAGTTGTGTGTTTCCAGTATTAGCCCTAGTACTTTCCTTTTAGTCCTCATCTTCCCCAACAATCACCATGTTTCTGTGACTACTTTGTTATATGAACCCAGTCACCCTTTGAAAATGGCACAATGAGTCCCCTTTTCAGGGTTTCTGTGTCAGCCTATTATTCTATAGTTCTGATCAGCATCATCGTGTTTTGAAATCTGGTAGGGTGAGTGCTCCATGAACCTCATTTGCTACTTTTTCCTTGGATGAATTTCATTATCGCCTTGATAATATTGTTTGTGTTAATTGGTATAAAAATAAATCTGCATGTTAATTTTCCACACATCTCTACTGCATTTAGTGTCTTCCTCTATGTTCTACTATGTTATGATTTTCTATTAATAAATCTCAAGTGTTCCAAGTAAAATTGACATAAAAAATAAAATTGGTTATATTATGTCACTAGAATTGCTATTAATTGTATGCATTAGAATATTTTATATGCTGAAGTTTTGGAATAATTGATTTCCTGGAGTACTCTGGGTATATAATCGACAGTGGGTGTGTGCTTGATGTGTTTTTTATAGCACTCTGCTCAAAATCAGCCTCATCTCCTTTTCTGAATCCCACCTCCTACCTC
>CAUYQG010003708.1:0-14856 GCA_963574415.1 Tarsius wallacei
GCGTGATAGCGCGCGCCTGTAGTTCCAGCTACTTGGAAGGCTGAGGTGGAAGGATCACCAGAGCCCAGCGGGTCGAGGCTGCGGTGGCCGGGAGCGGCCACTGCACTCCAGTCTGGGTGACAGTGAGACTCCAACTCAAAAACAAAAAAAACCACAAAAACAGATGTGATGGGCTGTGCTGTGGACACCTGGGTCAGGAGACAGTGCTTGTGGGAGACAGCCAGCTGTGATGGTGACTGTGAGCTTTCTCCTTAGCATGTTGCTACAAGGAAATGCCCAGATAACCTAGGTGGAGGATGGAACTCTGGGGATTACCCAAGTTTTGTCTGTCTTGAGCCCTCTAGGGGAGTGTGAAGGGAATGGAGCTCAAACACCCTACCTATGTACACTCTTGGCTACCCCAGTGGGGATTGAGAGGGAATTCCTGCCACTGGGATAAAGTTGTTGTGGGGAGGGGTCGCACAAGAAAGTTTACAGGGGAAGTGAGAGGTTGCTATGGCAACGAGTCCCACTTGGCTTCCCACCTTAGCCTCAGCAGTCCACGATCTGAATGTCAAAATGCAGCTGGCCTCAGGTGTTCTCATGGCAGCCTCCCCTAGCTAGGAGTTGTCTGCCACTGTGGAGTTTGCCCTTGGGGCTCGTCCCCTCCCAGGCCAACTAGAAAGCAGCCACCGGAAAGGGTTGAGCTCCTGGGATATGGCAGCTGGAGCTGCTTCGTGCTTTTTTTTCCTGCACCACTCCATGTGGGTTTTGGCAGAGCACAGCTGTGGGTAAGACGGTCTCTCATGAGAGACTGGAGTCCCACAAGGCTCAGGGGGTCCTCCAAGTCTATGACAGGAGCACAGAACTTGTAAGTTCCCTTCCTTACCTTCCCCACTGTGTCCAGAAACTGAAGCTGGTCTGTGCCACAGTCCAGATGAAGGTTTGACTAGTTCTAGCTCAGGTCCATTGATTTTTCTCTTCTTCGCATTATGTCATTATTACCACTTCTTTGATGAGTCATGAACTGCTGGTCTTGTTCTATGAGTGCTGAAGAAACTCTCTCTATCTTGGCTTACTACACAGGAGAAACACACTCTAGCTGTCTTTGTTAGTCATCTTCATCCTTCTCCCCTAAATCCTCACTCCCAGAGACTCCAATTCCATAAATCAAGTTTCCTATTAAATTGATAACCCCATGATTCTAATGTGCAGCTAAGGTGGAGAATTTCTCACCTGGAATGAAAGAAAAGAGTGAAACTGTATGCAGATTTCAATCTGTGTGCCAAGGCAGAGCCCAGGGAGGCCCTAGCATCTGTCCCTGGGTAGAGAAAACGGTGGCCTGCTTGGAGCTGAGATGTGTGGTGCCGGCTGGCTAAACCACTTGCAGCATGAGAACCAAAGATGGGGACATTCTACTCTGGGGAAGAACTTATCATGGAGATAACGTTTTTGATAGTACTTTCAAAACCAAACACTTTACCTGGAAAGTGCTGATATTAAAAAAGAGCAATGGTCTGGCCTCCACAGAACGAGGAGGACCATGGGTTCGTTTTTCTAGATTATCTGAAATGTCATCTCCTCTTCGAAGCTTTGTTTGACTCCTCCTCCTGGCTTCTCGTGGCTTGGTGTTCATTCCTTTCTGCTATATCTCTTCTCATGATAGACGGCAGTTGCATAAGAGTCTGCCTTCACAAAAAGACTAAAATTTTTTCTTTCCCCTGTCATCTTTATTATCAAACCTCCAGAGGAGAGTACAGTGTCCGGCACATAGTAGGTGCCCAACGAACATTTGAATGAATTGATAAATTATGTTTCATTAGATGTCTTTAGCGTCATGGGTCCAAAGAAACAGATGATCACTACAGTCAACAAAACTATTTTCAATAGTTTAAACCATGTGACACAGGGCCTCTCTTACATGACAGTAAATGTGACATAAATGGACCAGCACATTTTCTCCAAAATGGACCAGCACATTTTCTCCATTGTGATAAAGTTATCCATATTTTTTGGTTTGTGAGGGCTCGGACTGTAAATCGTTGAGCTCTGACATGAGAGAGCTTCATAAATAAATCGGTTCCAGTGAGTTAGTCATACAGTGTATGGCATATTTTCCAGTCAAAACCATAATTCTAATGAGCAGTCCCAGTGATGAATGGAGCTATCCTGAAACTTTGTCCTTAATGTGACGAGTGTGGTAGTTAGAGGTTGACTGTCCTGTTCTCGTATTATAGGCCAAACCTTTACGCGTGTCAAGACAGGCATAGCTTTAGAATTTTTTATTTAACAACAAGTTAAGCCTGAGGTCATGCTTCAGACTGTTGTGATTGAGTGCTGCAGAGAGAAGGGAATTTCTACATTTCCTTCTGCAAAGCAGAATGCAGATAAGCATGTTGGTGGTTACTCATTTATCCTCTCTGCCTACCCCGCACCCCACCCTCAAAGCATCTCAGCAGTTTTCTGTTGAGTTGATTTATGACATCAATACCAAATTGGAGATTACAAAGTGCTATTTTTTGAGAAGATAATCTGAAGTTTGGATAGTGAACAATCTGGTATATTTATTTACACTTAGTGCAACAGATTTTTATTTTCAGGTAGGTTTTTTTCAGAGACAAGTTCAGAAAAAAGGTTTTTGTTTTTTTTAATGAGCTGATACTGTATCAGATCTTAACAGACCATACTTACTTACCCTCCTTCCACCCCAGAGGGTTCGGGAGGCCAAGTTCTCTTAACATCTCATGCTGTAGATAGATAGGCAACATGTCATTTCCAGATAGACTCCTCTCCACACTGTCAAGAACCGGGCTGCCAATTTTGATTCACCTCAAGAGTAGCTTTTAAGATGTCAGCAAGAGAAGTCAACCCCAATTCTCTGTGTGCTTTCACTTGGCCATTGTCACCGGCCACACAAAGGGTCACCAGTCATGCTGTGGGTTATAATTGTGTTCAAATTATACACGGAGAATTGGAAGATTGAGCAGCTGAATTCAGCACATCAAATCACAGCATATGCTCTAGTAGGAATCCCAGAGACTAGATACCACAGATAAGGATATCTTTATTTCACAGATAAGGAGTTGGGAGGCCTGGAAGGTGCCCTGAGCTGGCCACGTTCCCAAACTGATTAAAGGCAGAGATAAGACCAGGCTGGGTCTTCTACAATGCAAATCAGTCTATTTTCTTTTTACTATAGTCTATACTATGAGCACAAGTTATATCATAGAGTAACATATCATTCATTAATACTAATGATTTTTGATTAAAACACTAAAAGTACTATTTCAATAATCAGGTGATCTAAAGTAGTGATCTTCCAGTTTTACCATGCATTAAAATCACCCAGAGAACTTGTTGAAACAGATTGCTGGGCCTTATTCTTAGTAGGTCAGGGGTGGGGCCTGCGAATCTGTACTTCTAACAGGTTTCCAAGTGACACAGATGCGAATGCTGTTAGTCTGAAGACCACACTTCGGGAACCCCGACCTAAAGGAAACCCATGCTGTGTCCTGCCATTCATCATTGGGCACCTGTGCCCACTGTCTACTGTCGGACAGCTACATGGTTAGCACCCCAGCAGGAGGAGGGACCAGTGAATTTTTCTTTGTACTCCCTAGTGCTTTTTTTTTTTTTTTGAGTTGGAGTCTCATTCTGTCGCCCAGACTGGGATACAGTGGCACACTCCCGGCCACCGCAGCCTCGACCTGCTGGACTCCGGCAATCCTTCCGCCTCGCCTTCCAAGTAGCCAAGAACTATAGGCGCGCTCTACCACGCCCGGCTAGTTTTTGATTTACTGTAGAGATGAGTTCTCGCCAAGTTGCCCAGGTGGGTTTCGAACTCGTGGGCTCAGGCAATCCGCTAGCCTCGGCCTCCCAAAGTGCTGGGATTACAGGCTGAGCCACCGAGCCCAGCCTCCCTAGAGCATTGTCCACTGAAAGGCTGTTACATGATAGCAGAGGGGCTGAGAGCTCTGGCTCGAGTCAAATGCCTGCGTGCTCAACTCTGCTCTAAAATGCAGCATGATCTTGAGCAAGCCATTTTGCGTGGTGCTTCAGTTTTCTCACCTGTAAGATGGGGGTAATAGCTTAACCCATAGAGTTGTGGAAGGATTAAGTCAGAAAAGGCATAGGAAGAGGGTAATAGATAATAATCACATGGTATAGCAACCAGAGACCGGTCAGGAAAAAATTAACTACTCTAGCTCTTACAGAGAGAATTAAAAAGAGAGAACTAATTACTCAGGTGATGGAAGGGCTCAGAAATCAAATGGGGGTGGGAAACCAGAGGGTTAGCAACAGCATAAAACTGCTGCCACTTTTGGGGCTAGAAGTGGAAGAAGGCAATGTTGCCAGAGTCTTCTCCTGAGAGCTAGAGTGCAGGGATTTGCTCACACCTGAAAGTAAGGTTCTATCTGGCAGAAGCCAGAGCCATGGTAGAGACTCACTACCTAGAAGCCAGAGGGCAATAGACTTGGGGAATACGGTTCTTTGTGACACCAGACAGAGCAGGGCAAAGCAGAAAATGAGTCTCAGAGCTAATACCACACTCAATGAATGTTAGTCATTGTGATCCTGACAGGCATTATCTGTACTTGTTTGTACGCCATTGCTAGACCGCATCTTTAGGCCTAGGACTCTCACTATGTCTACAGGTAAAGTGAGCGCCATATATATTCAAGGGGGGTCGCCGTAAGTTCATGTAGCAAAAACAAACGAATGGAACAGTTCTTTCACAGTTAGACATGTGTGTCTGGACTAGGTAAAACCGGCATTTGGAGTGTGACTTAGCTCCCTGTCTACAAGACCCGTGCTGCACCTCTATGTACTGTCCCCGTTCTCTGGTTCTCTGAGTGTTTAAAATATCCATGTAACAGTGAAACAAAACTGGACACCACATCTTGGAGGATGATTTGCAAGGCTTCGGTATGAATGAGGAGGGGAGAGAAACTGAGGGACAGTGAGCATTCTAGTTTTATAGCAAGAACATCCCTTGAAACGACCTTGCCTGGAGGTATTTCTTCTCATCATTAAGTTTACAGTGAAACTGTACAAATGCCATTGAGCTGTCATTCATGTGACCACTCAATTTCCTCCTCACTTTAGGAGATGTGATAAATAGAACGAAAAGGGGGTGGGTGGAAGACAACAGAAACAGCAACATTTATAGACCAAAAGATAGAGCCGCTTTAGAAATACTTCTTAGGTGATAATTGAAATTTCAAACCGAAGCTTAAGTTTCAAAACAACCTTTATTCTGTTTGAGGACCTAATACAATGCATTAAAGCAACTTAAAACAACAAGACATAGCTCCATTGAATCTATAACTTGAACAAAATGTCAAGGAGGCACACTCTCCCTACCCCACCCCAGTTGCCTTGTAAAGGCAAAATTACAACTGACCGTGACAACCTCCCATTCGTCAAAAGACCAACTTTATTTTAACAATGTCATATAAACAAATTTGTAAAAACATTGAACAGATTGTAACCTTAAAAAATACACAGGTATAAATGAGTTTTTTTGTTTTGTTTCTTTTTTTTTTTTTTTTTTTAATAGCAGCATCCTGGGCAGCTAATGCTATCTCACGGTGACAAGTTTAATGTTAAGTTGGATAGTCTTTCCAATGGACTCAATTCTATTTCCTCCCCACCCATAATACTAGTATTATAGATAACTAGATTATCAAAAAATCAGAATTTGGCATTTCGGAACTTTGTCCCATGTGAGGCATTGTGCTTTAAACTGCCCCTTTCTTCAATGACCCTAAAGTCAACGACATCAGGGTCTGCTTTCCAACGGACTTGGATACCATGCATAGCAAAAGCACAGTTGTTAAAACCAGCAGAATTTTTCTCCCCATAAGGAACATCAGTAGAACTTTCCAGACACGTTACTAGCTCATAACCAGCTATATGACAAAGCAATTGGTTTCCCACAGTGACAGCTCACATAAACACATTTCGACTTGACACAGAAAACGAGGGTTTCCAAGTTGAGCAAGTCAGGCAGACCAGCTCCTTAAAAGGAGTAACTTTTAAAAACACCAAAGAAATAGGAACTTCTCACTTCACTTGCAAACAATTTTCACCTCTATAAGACAAAACAAAGCAATCTCGAAGGAAAAAAAACAAAACAACCCATACACGTACATAAGAATTGTACTAGACATTTGCTTGTTATGCACTTGAACTCAACTACGGAGGATCGGTTTTGGCTGAAAGGTGTACTGAAAACACAGTCCATGCACATATACATATATACATATATCAAAGGCCATGAAGCCAGCAGATGTTGCGGACACATGCTTTCTGCCTTTTTCACATGGTTATGATCTCTCTTGTGTGTAATATGAGGTCCCAACTCTCCTGCTTCTACACCTTATCACAGCCTCTCTGCAGCTCAGCATTTGGCTTTGTCTTTAGAATGCTACACTGAGTGGGAAAAACTGACGCATGGATAAAAATCACATATCAGGAGTGCCTCTGCTGTCTCCGTTCATACTCGTGAGCCACTGAGACGATGTTAGGAGATGACTGATTAGACCCCAAGTGTCCTGCTGGCCAAACATCTAAAAGAGAAGTGCAGTGGGCACTCCACACTGCGATCGGAAAAGCAGTCACTTGGCAGAATAGGTCTGGTGTAACTCTCAGTCATATGGAACAATGAATCCCACCTTGCAGTTCAATGAAAAAAATCGATGGCACATATGCTTGTGAGACGCAAAAACAAGGCAACTGCCTAAATACCATGTCGTCTCGCAAAGGGTGTTGAAGCAGAAACATTCACAGAACTGTAGCTTTTAATTCAATTAACATTCAACCTCAGGTCTTATGTTTTAGGAATTAAATGAAAATGATTTGTATTTAATAGCATACATGATGTGCTACTGGAAAAAAAAAAACACCCACAAACCTAGTTATTAACGAATTAACTGCTAAACTTCTGTGTGATCTGGAAACATATCACCATCAGAAGTTTTAATGCAAAGACACAGACCTAAACCAGGGAAATCATCAATTATCTGGTGGTGAGAGGGAGATGGTCAGATCAGTACAGTCAAGTTCAAGGGCTGGCAGTATGGCTGTAGGATTGCCTTCTCCTTGAGTATGAGTAGCTTCATGTAAAGAGGAAAAATAATACATTCTACAGATGATTTACTCAGCTGTGAGACTGACTCTTTCAAAATATTTTAAAAAGGAACAACATTAAAACAACAAAACAAAAAGCCCTCCCTCTAGTACTTGAAGAGAAATACAGCTGTGGGTGAATCTGCCTGTTATTGAGAAAAGAAAACTGAAATTGCATGATTTCATTTTAATATACTAGGGCAGTGACCATGATTATGATTCATCTTTAGTTCTCTCAGCACACCTACAATCCCTACTGAACAGAACAGCTTTTGCATATGTAAGCCAGGGAGCGAGACCTTTCACTCTCACCCTCAACTGGAAAGATTACACCACCAACTCCTCCCTTTTCCCCATAGTGAAGTCTAACACGTACAATGACTTGAATGAATGAAGAGGACCTCCATTTGGATTCCTGCACTGGCTGTGACTTTCATGAGCTCCATACAGTCCAGAGCAGCGACAGTGTGATTGTGTCTATTTGCTTTATGTTCTAGACCAAATGAAAAGCTAGGAAAGGAACCAACGTCCCACTACACGTGTATTTTTTCAGATCATGCTTTTTCTAAAATGAGTATTTGTTGGTAGTCATGGAGAGTCTAACACGAAAAAGAGACTCATTTCCTAAATGCAGAGACGATCCCTTCAAACCAGTGTTCTAAACAAAGGTGAGCACTGTTCCAGGAACCCAGAAACAAACTCTCGGCACTTCCTTCATGAGAACTGAAATACCCGACCAGCTGCACCGGGTTAGAGTTACAGTAGGTTTGTAATTGCCATAATTGATAACTAGCAAATCAAAGTGAAAAAAGCCTGAAGTATAAGCAACTTCACTCTGCAGTTAATCACTTCTCTGTAATCATGAGAAAGAAAGTGCATACCACCTCGCCACCCTCCCACCCCCCCAAGACAACCCTCAGCTACACCCCCCCGCCCAGATTCAAGAAGTTCACAATTCTTTATGAAACAAACATTGCCAGGTACCGTATTTTAAGAGTCATGAAACAACATTGTTGGACTCAGCGATACTTTGTCATATTCATATATCTTTTTCTTTTTCTTTTTTATTGAATAAAGCAGCTTTGAAGCTTATCAGGCACTGCCCAACAAAACATTTAGTCCAAAAAATCTGTTAAGAACTTTTTAACCTTGGGCCAACAGCCAAGTACTCTGTACAAGAAAAACTGTAAAATATTTCATAGTTTTAATTCTGAAGCCACTTTTTTTTAAACTGGCATCCTGTACATTTCTTCTCTTTTTTTTTTTTTAAAAAGGATAAGAACAACAAAATGAATATTAACAAAAATTGGGGACAACAATATTTTCAAGCAACAAAAACTGGGGTAGGGAAGCTTATTCTGAAGGTACATTTGAAACTGAGAGAACAACTTAATGAAAATTAAGAATTGCATAGCGCTGTGAATTTAGCCTTCAGCGAACAAAACAGAAGCTATTTGGTATTGATACAAATCCATCTATTTGATAGTTAGTCATCCAATATTATGTACATATTTTATATACTGAATGTCATTTTAAGTCCTGTTTTCCAGACTCCATTTTTCTGTTGGTGGGTTTTTGTTTATTTGATAAGTCTAAACACCTTCTGGCACTTCGCTACGGCAGAATCTCTCTTGCACAGACATGAACTGACATTCTCCCCAAAGTGTCCCTTGTAAGCGAAAGTGCCTTTCTGCTACATATCGTTCATTTGTTAGAAAATGAAATAATCCACAGTGCGATGTGTCCGGGTCCACTGCGCACAGCAACACCCAGGCTAAACCAGGCTGGACCGAACATCCCCAGGCCAGGGCTCTCCAGCCTATCTATCCTCCGGTCTCCAGAGTCCCAACTCTTAGCTGGTAAAGCTTCAGAAAGCACGAACAAGCACCATGGTTAAAGGCCTCTTTGTCCCTGCACGCAGAGATTTTTGCATTTCTTTTTCTCTTTGTGTGGTGTGTCCTCGTGGCTTTAAATGAAACCAAAGGGGACCCCCCAGAAAAAAGAAAAGGGAAAGGAACGTATGGTAAGGACTCCGGATTAGAAACGCGTGGTCATCATACAGCCCTAGGCCGCACATCTTCCCCCACACTTCTTTTGTGTCCGAGAGAGCTCGAGTCCCATCTGAAGACAGATGGCTTTGCTTCCGTCGCTCAATTCACAGGTCAGGCTGGAGAGGAGCCCTTTGCTTTCCAGAGGCCTCAGGGTGGTTGACTTCAGGAGAAGGATCAGAGGGTAAGTGCTTCATCGCCTCTGCTGTGCATATACTGGGTAGGCTAGTGTGACGTTGAGGGAGTCATTGTGCTGCACGAGGGAGGTGTGTTGGTAATGTAGCACCAGTTCTTTCAGAGAGCTGTACAGGTTGTAGGGCTCTGCGAAGCCGTAGCCGGTGGCCGTTTTGTTGATGACACAATGCTTCACCTCACCATCCACCCTGGAGAGGAAAGAAGAAACAGTTGTCTTTTGAGCTTGTCTGGGGCGAGTCACACCTCCACAAAGCGTTCTGAGCAAAAATCATCATCGACCGGGCGCAGTGACTCACACCTGTAATCCCAGCACTCTGGCAGGCGGAGGTAGAGGATGACATAAGGACAGGCTTATTGGAGACCAGCCTGGGCAACACAGCAAGACTCCATTTCTATTTAAATTTTTAAAAAAATTATCATCATGAAAGAATATCTTATGCAGGCCAGTCTCAGCTTAAGGAGACACCCCATGACCTAGGTGACTGTAGCTCTTGGAGCTTAGTGACCGGTTGGATGCCTTGGGTAGGTCACTGCCCTGCTGCAGTTTCATCCTTTAAATGGTTTAAAAGGAGGACAAGCATAATGTGTATGTAATAGGGTTACTGTGAGAAATGAAAGGAAATAACGCATGCAGTGTGCCTGAAGAAATGTCTGGCATGCAGAAAGTACCCACAAATGGTGGCTTCCAGCCATTATGAGTACTATGGCTAATGCTGCTACATAGTCAACAGTCTTGCTATTACTGCAATTATGATTACTGATAGGCTTCCTTCTTTCAAGCCATGCTTGAAACATCTACACAACTCGGCATCTCTATATTTACTCTGTATTCTCTTAGTCCTTGTCCTTATCCAAAGTTCTTCTCACTCCTCCTTTACTGTGGGAATCTGTCTCTAATTAAATGGAGAACAATCATTGAATATAACATTTGTAGAACCTTTCCTACCAGAGGACATCTACTTCTCTGAAATGGTGATGTCGATGATCCAAAACTCACTTTTCAAAGTACAGTAAATCCCCTGCATACAAATGAGTTTCAATCCGAGAGCACATTTGTAAGTACAATTTGTTCGTAAATCCAACAAAGTTAGCCTACGTACCCAACTAACACAATTGGCTACACAGTACCAACTACATCACCACTGCTTTTATGCTTGCTCCCAGATATCCTGGGCTTGAAATAAAGACATTATACTACTGTACTCTATACAGTACTGTAAACACACAAAAGGACAACCACTTGTAGATTATGCACACACATGACAATGTATACCAGACACATAAACTAACTTATGTGACTGGATATGCAAATGCACATTCACATCTTTGAAAGTTTGCAACATAACCTTATAAGATTTATATGGAGAGGACTTAGTGTACTCCCCAAACTATTAAGAAATTAAAAAAAAAATATGCCAGCTATGTGCCTTCTGTTGAGCGAAACTATCTCAAGGAGAACGATGAAGTTTTCTCTTGTTTTGACCTGTTTCTGATGAGTACTTTACCTATGGGTGGTGTTCTCATCTGAATTACCTCAGATTCTAACTATATTAGCCTTGGAAGGCAAAAAGGGGGAGGAAAAACAAAAAGACAGGCACTGCCATCTCCATTTTAAAGACGGGATAAAAAGATGTCTCATGATTAATCAGTTGCTGAGTTGGCACCCAAACCCCAGTCTTCCAACTAAAACAACAGGTTTCTTTCTATTAGATCCTATTAACGGATACTTCTGGCTAGATTTTAAACAGTATCGTATCTGTCTTAGTTCCTCTTTTCCATACTGTACTGACTATTCAGGACTTGAACTTTTTCAAATCCTTGCTCCGAAGGCCGAATGAATGAATGAAACATCTCCTCGTGAGGCATTTAAAAAGTCTGCTGGAGATACGTACACCACAGAGCAGGCGTAGCAGCCCTGTTTACTGCTCTCCCGGACAAGAAAAGTGCCATCTCGCTTCCCCCGCAGCAGGTTTTCAGCTTTGTTTCGGTTGCTGCTCCCGACATTCCACGTCTTCTCATCATGGTGGGGCAGGTCTTCATCATCTTCCACCAGTGAATATTGGCTAAGTAGGCAGGAGAGAAGGTTTCTCAATACAGAGTGCTGGAGCCACCTGCCCGCCCCACTGTCTCCTCCAGGAAGGGCCCCAGTCTCTTCCTCCTAGCTCCTGCCGCTCCCTGACCAAGCAAGTCAGACCAGCCAGTGTGTGTCTGGCTCGATCTGGCCCTGAGTTTTTCCTCTCCTAGTGCTCAGCTTCCAACACAACCTTCCAGGACAAAGGGTCAGCAATAAATTCTACTGTTTCTGTTTTCCAGCAACCACACTCAGGGACCTGGGCAGAGGGGACGGTATTAAACAATCTTGTCTAGCCAGTTTAGATCAGGAAGTTGATTGACTAGGAAGACTGCCAGTTTTCAAATAATTCAAACAAAGCATATAGTTAAGCTTTAAAATACATTAAGCATCACTGTTTTTTCTCTGATTGTTCCAAAAATATTTTTGGGATTTTTCAGATGTTCAGAGACATCATTATGGACAAAGAGAGTGGTTTCACAGCATTAAGGATAAAAATACATCCAAGTCCTCCTTAGCTAAGCTTTCCTTTTTTAAAATTCTGGATAATGGCACTGAGTTTATACATTTTCTCCTAACAAGATGTTCCAAACTCAGTAAGACTCCTCACTTGCTCTAAAAACAAAGCGAGTCATGCGTTCTCCTAAGATGAGAGAGGGCTTCTGTGGTCTCCGTCTTTAGTAGGTACTTACTCCTCAGTGTTTTCGTTGCCCAGCCACTCGTTTAACTTCTTCTGCCGAACACCTTTCTGAGTCAGCCACCTGAAAAACAGTTTGGAAAAGAAAAGGCATTCATAACCCATCCTGGGTTTTAGCAGCCACCAGTCATTCACGGACAGGGTTCCGCTCCAAGTACTTACATCAAGTATTGGTCTCTGGTCTTTCTCAGCTGGATGAGGTCTGGTTTAATGCTGTTCATACGTTTGTCAATTTCTCGATACTCAGCTGCCTGCTTCTTCAAGTCTTCCTCCAGTCTTCTTCTGCTGTCAATAATCTCACTGATTCGAGACTTTAACTTATCATAATTATGCATAATCCTACAGGCAAGAGAAACACACTCGTCATTATCCGGGTACAACAGGTAGGGTCCCCCAAATCTACAAAAAGTTTCACGACAGCTTCCTTGCAGTTTTCCTCAGGTAAAGAACGCCTTCTCTTCCTGCCATTTTGAAATTCTTTAAAGCACAGGAAGTGACATCATCTTTATGCAGTTTTAGAGGACTGGGGCTAGCTCTCACATCAGGACAAGGGCAACACTCGTGGCTCACCCACCTCTGTATTTCCTTCTCGTTGCCTTCACGTTTAAACTTTTCTATGTATTCTTTGCTGTACCGCTCCTGGGTTTGGCACTGTTCTTCAAATATTTTAATAGTTTCATTAAATGCTTCAATAGCTGTCCTTTTCATTTGGATTTCCTGCAACACAATTTTAACAAGACAATGTCATACATCTCATAGAAAAATTTCCTACTGCAAGACACTCCCAGGACGTTTGATCTGTGCTGTTATCTGGCATGTAAGTACTGTGTTAGCAGGGTGGGACTCATAAAGCCCATTAAAATAGTACTGCAGAAACAAACACTTTGGAGAATTTTCTCCATCTATGAAAAGTGATCGTTTGGCAATTTCCTCCAGTTTTCATCTTTTTACAAGCAATTCCAGATTACAGCATCCATGCTGTCAACCCCCTTTGGCAGTTCCAGGTACATGAATGACTAGAGAAACGTAAGTGTCTGGGAAAACACTGTAGAAAATGTGCCTTTTCATGGCAGTATATATAATGGCTAAATCTCCCCTGAAGAAATTGGACAAGACTGTGAAACTCCCAGTTACATTTATGTCTAGTCTAAACAGATTTCTTCAATCGGGAATTATGTCAGATCAACTCACACTGACCCTTTAGTATCATGTGAACTAATTTTATTATTCTGATACTTACAGGGCTTAATTTAAAAGGTTTAGAGACACTATACTCGCATAATCAACAACAATTCGGAAATAAATGATCTCACCCCCAATTCATTCAGAAAAAGTTTGAAACTTTTTAATTACTCCTTTCCCTTTTTTGAAGCTGAGTATATAACACATTCTAGGTTTGTGTAACTAAAATTTCTCAACTTGTAATCTGATTTTCACAGAAAACTCACCTGGGAAGTACGGGTATATTCTTCATATAACCTATCGTATTCCCGACTTTTTTCTTGAAACTGAGTGTTATATTCATGTAATTTTTTCCCTACAGCTTCAATATTATCTTCTTTGACAACCTGATCCTAGAAATATTAAAATTCGGAGAAAAAAATAAATTTAGTGAATAAAATATTTTAACAAATAACAATCATCTGACAAAATAGCTAACATTTTAAAAATCTTTAAAAGTGCTATTTTATGTAGCAATTACAAAATTGCAATTTTATGATAACAAGTGCAGTTCTGCAAACTTGATTACATGAAATTCAACTGTTTCAAAATGTTTTTTTAAATATTGAAAGTGTCTCGTTTAAACATCATCAATTGGGTAATTCAGTTCTGATTACCTGTTGGTATTTGGATACTGGATAAAGTAATTTCACATCCAATTTAGGATTATACTGAGCTAGAGATTCATTCCGGTAGTGGTTTATTAGTTCAACCACAGAATTGAAGGTTAATGGGTCAGAGAAGCCATATTTCCCATCTCGATGAAATATTTTGATTAATTTGTTATTTCCTCCTTTCCTGTAAATACAATACAAAAAATGATATTAACATTTTCTAATAAAGGAATACGTCTTGATATCAACCCAAACACCCAAATTTCAGCTGTATTCCCTGACTCACCTTAGTGTAAGAGTATAATCACCATGCATTTTAGTTGATGCATCTCGTACCAAAAAGGTCCCGTCCGCTGTATCCCGAAGTTTTTCATTTACTTCTTCCCTGAAATGAAAAGAACACAAGACAAAGCTCAAATTGAGAATTTAGTGACCACAGCTTATTTTTTTTAAATTGCCTTTATCTTTTAGAGCAGTTTTAGGTTCGCAGCAAAATCGAGTGGAAAGTACAGTTAGTTCCCATATGCCTCCTGCCCCCATAGAGATTTACATTTATGAATTGCATTTTCAGAGCTTACTAACAGTTTCTTCTTTGTTACACAGAAATGTTAATAATTCCAGCCTCATTACAAACAGGTGCATAAGAATTTTTTTAAAAAGGTGCCCACTTTCACTACTGATATATCTGTGCTACACAGTTTTTATTTATTTTTTTAACCAAACATTATAGTCTCTATGACAAATCAGCACACAAAGTCATGATCTCAAAAAGGTTTTCCACAACTCCTTGGGGGGGGGGGGGGGGGGGGGGGGGGGGGGGGGGGGGGGGGGGGGGGGGGGGGGGGGGGGGGGGGGGGGGGGGGGGGGGCGGGGGGGGGGGGGGGGGGGGGGGGGGGGGGG
>CAUYQG010003709.1:0-11857 GCA_963574415.1 Tarsius wallacei
GTGGCCTTTGGCTAAAAATAATTTATATTGGCCATCATTAATAAAGCAAATGACAACAGATACTGGCGAGGATGTGGAGAAAAAGGAATGCTTCTACACTGCTGGTGGGAATGCAAACTAGTGCAACCTCTTTGGAAGACAGTGTGGCAATTTCTGAAAGAACTAGAAATTGACCTTCCAATTGACCCAGCAATTCCCCTATTGGGAATGTACCTGGAGGAACTCAAATCATTCTACAAAAAACATACCTGCACATGTATGTTTGTTGTAGCTCTATTCACAATAGCAAAAACATGGAGCCAACCATGCTGCCCATTGAAGCTGGACTAAATTTTAAAAAGTGATACATATACACAATGAAATATTATACAGCCATAAAGAAGGACAAACATATGAACTTAACAGCAACTTGGATTGATTTAGAGTTAATCATACTCAGTGATCTATCACAGAAACAAAGAACAGAGTACCCTATGCTCTCACTCATAAGAGGACCTGGAACAATTATCATTATATTATAAGAAAGGGATTGGCAGTTGAGGGAAACTGCCAGGGAAGGGAGGGGCACACCTCATCAACAAGGATACCTGCATAATCGACGTTTGCAGAGCTAACCCTGAATTGTACCCCACATCTTTAAAATAATAATAGTAATAATAATAATGAAAATAATTCATATGCCAAAGAGGCATATTTTGGAGTGGCATAATCTGACACCCCTCTTAGATTACCTGGTTGTGGATTTTCCAGTTTCTTTTCTTCATTTTTGTTTTGTCTTTTCCATTTACTGACTGCCTTTTGATTCATTCGGCATGGATTGAAGGGGGAGAAGTGGGAATTTCTGAAATACATAATATACTGTGACATTGAAAGATTTTGTTCTCTAGATTTCCCAGGGACCATCAGTTTGAAGTGGAACAAAAAACACCACTGCTGTCAATTACTTATATTGAAGGACAATATATGTTTCAACACATTAACTCATAAAAATGATTTATTGCCATAGCAGCTAAACAATGCTCTGTAACCAATGACTGTAGTTTTTAGATAAATGATAATTTGCATGAACAATGCTCAAGCCCTTTCTCTCCGGGACACTTGAAGCAGCTCAGCTGTTACACAAAATTTCCCTGAATATAGGAGATTTTTCATTCCTATTTGCCAGGGTCACTTCGAGAACTAGCCCCATTCTTAAGATCTTCGACTTGGCCGTTGTTCAAGGAGACAGAAGTGCATGCCTGGATGTAACCCACCAGTCCTTCAAAGGCAGACAAGATCATATTAGCTACTTTGGCAAATTGTCTGCAACAGAATTATTAGTTAAAATATTATTGGAGTATAAGCAGATTTTATTTATCCAATTAAATCTCAAGCATCTTTTTAAAAATGTGAATAATTGCAGGTTGTTAGTATTCTTCTTTTAATTGATTTTTGATTAGACAGAATGATTTTTTGATTTTTCTAGCTACTTCATTAGAATGAAAATGACCCCAAGACCCTCTTCTCTCCTTGTTATGAGGTAAAATTCACAAAACCAGAAATGCAAATAGATTTTCTTGACTTTTTAAATACAAACCTAAGGATGATAACCAAGCCCCCCTCCTTCCCCCCCCCCAAATACTTCTATATAGAGCTATGCATGGGAAGCTGTATGTGGATTTGGCAGTTATGTGAGAGGAATTTGCATCCTACACAAGTGATTCAGATAGGAGAGAAATGAGCTAAAATAACAGGAACGAGAAAACGAATATCACAAACAATCATCAGAAAGATCCTGATAAATCAGTGGCAAGGATCTAACAAGTCTCTAAAGGTTTCCTAAAATGTCTTGATTGCTGCTGGCCTGGCAACAAAAGGTATTGTAAGAGTGTCTTCAAGTCATGCCTTGTATCTCCTATTGTTATAGTCCTTCTCTTTCTCCTCCCAGCTCATCAACTTTCATAGCTCTTAGAAATTAAAAGAGCTCTTTCCCTGTTCTTATTGGCTACTGAAAAACAGAGACTCACTCCAACCACTAGAGGGATCTCTCTTCTTTGAAAAGGGGAGGAAGAAAAACTTGATTGCATAATTAACTATAAACTTGGAATAACACAGGAAATCACCACACAAGACAGAAAATGAACGACTGTGATTTTCTTTTTTTTTTTTTTTTGAGTTGGAGTCTCACTCTGCCGCCCAGACTGGAGTGCAGTGGCTGCTCCCGGCCACCGCGGCCTCGACCTGCCGGGCTCCGGCGATCCTTCCGCCTCAGCCTTCCAAGTAGCTGGAACTACAGGCGCGCGCCAGGCTAATTTTTTGATTTATTGTAGAGATGAGGTCTCGCCAAGTTGCCCAGGCGGCTCTCGAACCCGCGGGCTCAGGCAATCCACTCACCTCAGCCTCCCCAAGCGAGGGATTACAGGCTGAGCCACCCAGCCCGGCCCATTGTGATTTTCAAAGATGTTTCAGTGAGTGTGCAGAGAACTCAGCCCTTGTGGAGTCTGACCTTTCCCAGGTCCTAAGAGATATCTGGCAAAATACAGACCCCGCCACACAAACACGCTTTGAACCACTATAGCTGAGGCTTCTATAACAAGACAGATTAACAAGAGAAAAGCATCCACATTTATTTAATAAGTTTTACTTGACAAGAGTTTTCATAAGGTAAATGAAGAACCCCCAAAATAGGCAAACCTATGTTATTTTTTTTTTAATGCTTGCTTTGATGAAGTGGGTAGCTGTAGAAAAATATGATTAGATAAAAATGTATGACCTAACGGTAATAAACTGGGGGAAACCTAGCAAATCCTGTTCAGATTCTTCTCTGTATCCCTGTGTCTTCAGAGGTAAGGATGTTCTTTTCCTCTGGGTAAAGGAAGGGCACTTCTTTACTAGGATAGAGTCTTACTATCTGCTTCAGGGGAAAGTCAGAATATTTTTCTTAGGTCTTATAATGGGAAGAAAGATAGGAAAAGATCAGAGGGTGATTTTTCTGCTTTTGCAGTTTTCTCAAATTTCTTCAGCTTAAAATATTTTGGGGTAATACGTCTAAACCCATCAGGAATAAAAGTATCTGCTTCTTAAGTTGGAAGAATTAATTGATGGTATGTCTAGCATATGTGTGTATACACAAACATTCATATATACACACCATCATTTAGTTTTCACAACTTATGAAGCAGATATTTTTACCCCCATTTTATGTATCTAAGACCAGACTTAGGGAAGTTAAGTCATTTCTTCAACTACTAAGTGGAAGAGCCAGAATTTTAACTTAGTTCTTCTAATCTGCTTTATTTTTTACTTAAGCTTCCTGCAGAAATAATCAGAATTTTGGAAGGAAATGTCCTGTTGCAAGTATCTTATAGAAAAGGAAACATAATATGGAAGACGGTTAAATGATATAAACGTCTGAAAAACAGACTTATGAAGTTCAGAGAAAAAAATAATTTTATCTAGGAAAATTTAAAAGGGAAGATGACTGGAAAGACTCTCAGAAGAATGAAAAAGTGAAATTTTGACAAAACAGTCACAAAACTGCAATGAGGGAAAGAGAGACACTCCTGAAGGAATCAACATACTGATACAGAAGATCTTTGATAAACTCAGATTTGGTAAGGGCA
Organism: Tarsius wallacei; assembly: GCA_963574415.1. Classification (NCBI taxonomy): domain Eukaryota; kingdom Metazoa; phylum Chordata; class Mammalia; order Primates; family Tarsiidae; genus Tarsius; species Tarsius wallacei. The sequence continues at coordinate 3,603 of CAUYQG010003709.1, forward strand.
GATGAGAAAGATGGCAGGAAACAGATCACCCAGGGCCTGGTAGAAGAGTTGTTCGGCTCCGTGGGAAGCGCATCAGGTTGCTGGACCTTTAATACAAGCTCATGCTCATGAAAAGTGCTCAGGACAATACAGTGCTCAGGATATATGAGGAGGAAAAATGTTGAAGGCAAATCTGGCGTGTGGGACAGATCGCTTAAGGTTAATGGAGAAAGCAGATACACACACACATACAATCAATTTTTCCTTATATATTAAATGTTACATCAGGAAATTAAAATTAAACATGGAAAGTGAAAAAAACAAAACAAAACTGGAAGGTATGAAACAACTATCATTAAGGAATATTTAATGCCCAGGGAAGATCGAACAGGTATTACTGTTGCCTGTAGCCAGTAGAGATCTCATGCCCTTCTCAACCCCTGTTCTGTGCTCACAGAACCCTGATTTTCTTCAGGCATGAGATAGCTTTGGACTTCAAGGAAGGGTGAACCCTTCCTGTACTCCAGAGGTTGAATCTTGTCTAAACTTACCCCAGTCATTTCATTCACTCTTACGGGATTGATTTAGGGATGGACATTTGACATTATTTTGGCCAAAGAGATATGAGGGCAAGTCTTGCCTGAAACCATTTTCCTCCAATTTAAAAAAAAGACACATGGAAGGGAAATACTCTCTTTTCCTCTTCTGGACTTTGAATACTACTGCTAATGTGAGATTCCTGAAGCTGCTGAATGAAGTCTTGCTGGTAGAGCTGAGCACCTGAAATAACTAGCTATATAAATGCCTGCGTAGAGCTTCTTGTTATGCAGATAGTGTTCAGAAGGAAATGTCCTGTTGCAAGTATCTTATAGAAAAGGAAACATAATATGGAAGACGGTTAAATGATATAAACGTTAAAACAGTCTGTTTTAACTGCCTTCAGGAGTGTCTCTCTTTCCCTCATTGCAGTTTTGTAACTGTTAAAAAAAAGTTCAAAACTTTTTTTTAAACATCTCTTATTTGCCGACAGAAACATTCTAACTGATCCTCAAGTGATCATTTTATTTTAGAAAGTTACATTCTGAACAAAATGAGAAAGACATGCCTTAATGGAAGTTGATGTAAAAATAGTGTTGCAACAAAGAGTAAAGCAATCTGGAGTAAATAGAAGCCAGGAGAATTGTTTGGCCATTGGAGAAACTAATGCCATGAGTTTGTGATCTCAGAGATTCGACAACAGAGATACTGCTCCATCTGCCATGGTCTGACCTTATGATATAGGAATTTAACATATATTTAGCATATATTAGCAGTGTTTCTTGAGCATGTGTCTTCAGTAACTCATTTGTGTTCATTTACAGAGTGGCTGTATTCCAACAAGGTGTTTCCGATAATTCTTCCACTCGATCTGAGGTCCGCTTGATCTTATCTCCTTAGTTTCTAAAAACAAACAAACAAAGAAACAAAACCCCCCAAACCCTCCTGACCATTTTTGCTTCTTGCTTTTCCTTATGTTGTCCTTCAATTTGGAGTGCCCTCTTCCCTTCGTTTTTCTCTTATCCCTTCTGCTTAATCAATTTGTATCACTCTTCAATGTCTATCTCTTGTCCCATATTCATGCCTCTAGTCTCATTACTTTCTCTTATTTATGGATCTCAAAATATTCACTGGTAACGTTACGTCATTGTTAGTCATCTCTGCAAAATTATTATTTCTGTAACTTCCACATTCTTTTGCATCATGATTAATTTATATTGGTTGCTCAACAAAGACTTGTTGAGATTGAAAGAAAAAAAATCTGCCTGGGTGATTTGTAGCTGCCATACATAAAGTGACTGGGAAGGAGTGATGGCAGTGGGAATGGAGATAAAGACATTATAAAGAAAACAAGTAAGACTTGGTTGTGGATGGGTATTATGTGATAGAGAGGAAGAAATGAGCAGATTACAAGATTTGGGGGTTAGCTGTCTGGAGATCCTCTTGGTGCTATCAATGGAAATGGAAAATTGTGAAAGGGAGCTTCTTGGTGAAAGACAAAAGTTACTACTTAGTCTTGGACTAGTCCTATGTGTTGGCCACATGGTCAACCTATATGTAGTACAGTTTAAAGGTACAGAAGGAACTGCTACCTTAAAATGTTTCCCTCATTAATCTTCTAAAATGCCTGCTCTGTCTGATTTTAATTTCATCTTTAAATAGCTGCCTTACCATTCTGGGGCTAAGGCATAGCAAACTTTATTTCCCAGATTCATTTGCCAGCTCGCAAGAAGTACTAGAGTGGCTGGAATACAGGAAGAAAAAGGAAGGCACTTCCTTCTTCCTGTTTGTTATTCCTACTGTTATCACCTTGGCAGTGACAATTTGCCCAAGCGTTGACTTTTCACCCAGTAGGAACAGTTTGTCTTAACGGTGCCAGTTGATTTCAATCTCCAACTTGTGTCAACTTCTCAATCACTTTGTGGCTTCCCTCCAAAAGAATCCCTCCAAGAGAATCAACAACAGTCAGGGATTGTCCCTTCAGATGTCTGAGTTCTAGTTCTGCAAGGCTCCTCTTTGACATCCTAAATTTTAATAGTCTAATTTCTTCCTTTTTATTTTTCTAGCTCTATAAGAAGTAGCTGCTTGATATATCCAGGTAATCTTTAATGTTCTCTGTTGCTTTTCAGCCCTCAAATATCTGTATAACCAATCCTTATATTAAATATTCCTGTTGAAGTACCTAGTGTGATTTCTGTTTTCTGATTTCATCTGACTGATATACTGCTAGAAAACTACAGCAGTTAAAGTCTGTGCAAATAGAATGGGGTTTCTCAATAATTCAATTGAGAAGATCCTAGAAGTATTTATGATAAAAAGTAGCATTTGCAAATAATCTTGACTACAGGTAGGATTTAGAGGTATAAAGATGGGGTGGAAAAAACCTTTCAAGATAGGAAAGCATTATGAAAAAATATTCAATAACAGGAAACACAAAATATTGTAATTAGGCAGGAAATAATAATATGTAAAAGTTAATATTTGGTAAGGAATTTATAAAAGCAGGATTGAATAAGATCTTGGTGCAGGGAGCAAGGGAGGAATCTCTAATGCCAGATTTAGAATTGCTAAACCATTAAGAACTTTTGAGCAGGAAGGTTACAATATTAGGAAGTCAGAGACAAAAAGGAAGGAAACATACTTATTGAACACTTATATTTTGTAAGATATGTAGTGAGCGTGAATATGTTCTGTGTTACTCCAGCAATAACAAGGTTATTCTAATATTCTTCTATTTTTCTAAACCAAAGGTAACCTGTCTTTAAATTCCCAGGCATCTGACTGGCAAGACATTCAGTAGCAGTCATTACTACAACTCTCTCCTTACCTTTATCTAAGAAACTATATGAAGCTTTATTCCGCATTAATGTGAATTCATTAATTTAATCCACATTATTCCATGAAAACGGAGGAAGTCTCTGGTCATTAGTTCAAGATGGCCGCTATTGCTTTCTTGGTTTTGTTGTTGTTGTTGTTGTTGTTCTTGTTGCTTATGGTTTTGTTTACAGTTTCAGAGTTGCTCTGGTTGGGTTTCAGAGAGGCCTTTTTATGTGGTCCTCTTGAACATAAGAAATTTTTTAGCTGTTCCCAAGGTCAGGGTGTTTAGTTTTTAGTCTCTTTGGGTTTCTACTGTATCCCCCATCAAAAGTTCTACCACCTTGTATGCTCAGCTGGGGAGTAGAACTTCTTGTGGGAGGCAGAATAATGGACTCCCAAAGATGTTATATCCTAGCTCCCAGAACTTGCAAATATGCTATGTAGAAAAGGGGAATCAAGATCGCAGATACAATTAAGATTACTAATCAACTGACTTAAAATATGGAGATTATCCTGAATTATTTGAGTAGGCCCAATGTTATCATGAGGTGTTTTTTTTTTTTTTTTTGAGTTTGAGTCTCACTCTGTCACCCTGGCTGGAGTGTCGTGGCATGCTCACGGCCACCCCAGAGTCGACCCGCTGGGCTCTGGCAATCCTTCCATCTCAGCCTTCCAAGTAGCCAGAACTACAGGCACAGGTTACCAAGCCCGGCTAATTTTCGATTTATTGTAGAGATGCAGCTTCGTCAAGTTGCCCAGGCTGGTCTCAAACCCATGGGCTAAGGTAATCTACTCGCCACGGTTCTTAAAGTGGAAGAAAGAAGCAGGAAAGAAGGCTGGAGCAATGCCATCTGATAAGGACTGGACCTGCTGCTGACTTTGAAGATGAGGAGTTGGACCACGAGCAAGGGAATGCAGTGAAGCTGGTGAGGTCAAGGAAACACATTTCCTCTTGAGCTTCCAGTTAGGTAGTCCTACTGACATCTTGCTTTTAGCCCAGTTGCAATTTTAATCTATAGAACTGTAAGATAGTAAACTTGTGTTGTTTTGAGCCACGAAGTTTTGTAGTCATTTGTTACAACCAATACTCTTCTGGAACTGCTACATCTCTTTATCCCAGACGTGGGATGTCTCAGTCCCTGCTTGCTTTCCTGACACTGGTTGCTTCTTCCTGTCCCTGCATATCCACCCTTCTCTTGCATTTCTTCCACCAAAGCTAGATATTAAATGAAGTAATGAAACCCGAATTCATAATCAGATACAATTTCTATTGACTTCCCTCTTTCAGGGCAACTGCAGAAACACAGAGGAGTTCAAAGCACAGTCTTTGAAATAAAAAAGTGTTGTTTCTTTCCCCAAGAAAAGCCAAGATTTTATAATAGGAGTTATCAAACCTCATTCTGAAGGCCAAATCTGGCCCCTCTGCCTGATTTTGAAAAAAGTTTTATTGAAACACACTCATTTATATATTGTCTATGTCTGCTTTCACATTACATTAGCAGAGCTGAATAGTTGTGATAGAGACCATAGGGTTTCAAATCCTTAAATACTCATTACCTGTCCCTTTGAAGAAAAATATGCTGTCTTTGACCTTAGAAACAAAATTATGGCTCGTCTTAGGGTGAGGATATGAATAGGTAAGGGGGTGCAGAATTTCGTTTTCAATTGTTATTCTCTTTTTTTTTTTTTGAGTTGGAGTCTCACTCTGTTGCCCAGACTGGAGTGCAGTGGCCGCTACCAGCCACCGCAGCCTCAACCTGCTGGGCTCCAGTGATTCTTCCGTCTCAGCCTTCCAAGTAGCTGGAACTACAGGCGCGCGCTACCACTCCTGGCTAATTTTTTGATTTATTGTGGAGATGAGGTCTCACCAAATTGCCCAGGCGGGTCTCGAACCCGTGGGCTCAGGCAATCCACTCACCTCAGCCTCCCAAAGCGTGGGATTACAGGCTGAGCCACCGAGCCCGGCTTCAATTGTTATTCTGTAACAAAGGCAAAATCTATCTCATTAGATTAACTCATGACTGGTAAAGTAAGCTTAATTGTGGCCCCAAAGATGTCAGGTCTTAATCCCTAGACCCTGTAAATGTTACCTTCTTTGGAAAAAGGGTTTTTGAAGATGTGAATAAGGATCTTGAGATACGGTGCTAATCCTGGATTATTGGAGTGGGCCCTAAATGTCTTCATAAGTGCCTTTATAAGAAGGCCTAAGAGATAGAGAGAAATTTGTTACACACACAGGAGAAGACAATGTAAAGATGGAGGTAGGGATGGGAATGACATGGCCTACAAGTCAAGGAATGCAAGGAAGGCCCGCAGCTGCCAGAAGCCAGAAGAGGCAAGGGACAAGTTCTCCAAGAGCCTTAGGAGGAAGCACAGCCCTGCTATCACTTTGATTTTGAACTTCTGGCTTCTAGAACTGTGAGAAAATAAATCTGTTATTTTAAGACACCAGTGACTCAGTAATTTGCCATGATTTGTAGCAATTTGTTATAGCAGCAATAGGAAACTAATACAGGAAAGAAGACAATTTTGAGACAGCAGCAACATTTTAATCAGTCCATATGATTGAAGCCAATAGAAATTGTATCTGCTTATGAATTCAGGTTTCAGTACTTCACACAGTATCTAGCTTTGGTGGAAGAAATGCAAAAGAATATGCTTTGGGGGAACTTAACGACTTTGTGAGTATTCACATCATTTAACGGTGTGTAAATGATTTCACAGTAATGCAGTCGAAGTTCTTAGAGTAAATCACTTTGATTTTCACTTCTGTCTGGTATAAAGAAAGAATCAGCACTTCAGAACAAGCCCTTGGCTGTTCTGTCATTGCCTCAGTAACTGCTTACAGAGCACACAAAATGCCAGCTTACTTCTCCTTCATTTTTATTATCAAACTTTTCAAAATCAGTATGTATATACATATATAGATTATATTGTTACATTTCATTACATTATAGAATGTATACGTATATATTAAAGATGATCTCTCATTCCGTTAGCATATTTAATATGTTAAATATTTAAATATTCAGACCTGCATCACTGAAAACCATTCACAACTGGCTTATTCATATAGACTGGTACATATTTGTACTCTTAGCATCTGTAGCATAGTTTTCTAGATTTAGTATGTATTATGCTCTCCTGAGGAAGCTGCCTATTTTGATAAAGTTGGTAATCATAAAATTACCTTTTTAGGACTTTGGCTACTTAATACCGATATTCCCCAACTTAATTATGGGATTCATTTCATTGTACCAAATCACAGACAAGTCCCACAACTCATCTACAAGTGTTAAGAATCCCATTTTGGGGTTAGCATACCACTCTTGTGCCCATATCAAATTGTCCCTGCATGCCCTCAGTCCACCCACAGATGTGGGAAGCAGTCTACATAGGCTTGGCTTCTCGTCTCTGGGGTGACCTAACAGGGCATGGGCTCAGGCATACTGGATGTGCTGCTCACTTCCTGCCCTGGAGTCTCTCTGAGGATGAGTATCTGTGGCCGAGGTTCCTTCCATCAGGTTTCTCAGAAAGTCTCTCCATCTGAGCAGCCTCATGTGGTGGCCAAGTCAACAGTGCATCTTTGCAGTGACCCTTCTTTATTCCCCAGTTACCACCCTTCCTCCATCATGTTTCTGAATGGTCTAGTCATGCAGCAGTCATTTATCAGACTTTTGTGGAAAGCCTGAGGATACGACAGTAGGATACTGTAGTCAAAATAAAAAACTAGTAAATATCATTTTAAAAAATCTTTGGGCAACCCCCTGGGTCCCCTCCCACTGTGGGAACTTTTCTGTCCTATCAATAAGTCCTGCTTTCTCAAAAAAAAAAAATCTTCATAGTAAAATTACAAATAAACACAAAAATAGAGAGAGGAGTAAAATGGACACCATCAACCCTTCACCCTAAATACCCTCCTCCAGTGTATCTTTGAAAGAGAGTCCTAGGTATGGTTATTACTGGGGGTAGAGCGAAAGGTAAATACATGTGTAATTTTATTTTATACATATGTTAAATTCATCACTGTAGGGATTGTATCATTGTAGATTCTTCTTACTAACAAAGTCTAAGAAAACCTTTTTTCCTTTGTCACCTTGATAGAGTATGTTGCCAAACTTTGAATCTCTGCCAATCTCACCAGTGTAGTTGTAATTGCATTCTCTTATTATGAACAAGACTGAGCAAGTTTAATTGTGAATTCTTTTTTCATATCTTTTGTCCATTTTTATGTAGGGCTGTTAGCCTTTTTCTTCTCCTTTTTTATAAGGTCTTCTGTAGTAGGAATATTAACATTTTATCTGTGATAGAATTTAAAAACACATTTATCTAGTGTTTATCATTTAACTTTACTTTGTTCTGGGGTTTTATTTCCTTTTATTGACCATGTCTTTATAATGAGGCCCTGTTGAAGTAACTGTAGGAGGAGATATATGCATGAGAAATTATGTTAAACAAATATTGACATATTTATATTATGAATTAGCCTTCCCTAAATACTTCATGGGAGATTTACAATAAAAGTGCTAAAAACATACAGTTTGCTAATTATCTCGAAACATTCCAACACCTGATTGTTCACATTTTTTCTAATTGTCTAGGATATTTTTTATTCTTGTCACACTTTCCTCCCTTCCTTTCTCCCTTTCTCCCTTCTTTTTCCTCCCTTCCTTCCTTCCTCCTCCCTCCCTCCCGCCCTCCTTCCTTCCTTCCTTTCTTCTCTCCTTCCTTCCTCCTTCCTTCCTTCCTCCTTCCTTCTTTCCTTTCTCCTTTCTTCCTTCCTTCCTTTCTCCTTCCTTCCTCCTTCCTTCCTCCTTCCTACCTCTTCCTACATTCTTTCTTCCACCTTCCTTCATTCTTTCCTTTATACTTTCTTCCTTCCTTTCTCCTTACTTCATCCTTCCTTATTCCTTCATCTTTAC
>CAUYQG010003710.1:0-28456 GCA_963574415.1 Tarsius wallacei
ATTTGCATCTCCCTGATGATTAGTGAGGTTGAACATTTCTTCATGTGTCTGTTGGCTGCTCAGATGTCTTCCTTTGAGAAGTGTCTGTTCATATCTTTTGCCCATTTTATAATGGGGTTGTTTGTTTTTTTCTTTTCCACACGTTTGTGTTCCCTGTAGATCCAAGATGTTAAGACTTTGTCAGACCTGGAGTTGGCAAATGCACTGAAAGGAATGAAACTTAAGAAATCAGTATGGCAAATCCTTTCCCCTATAGTTGAATTACTACCCATAATAATCATATCCCCATAAGCTATTGATGTGTATACAGCTACCTATGCTCAAAAGAGGAAATTTTATGACTACTTTTTTTTCAGGTCCTTGATGATGGTGGAACACATAGGAACAAACAAACAAACAAAATAGAACAATATGTCTGACTCTAGACATCATCCTACAACCTGATAATTTGAACCTCAGTTCTGTTGCAGGATGGGTAATGAGGTAACGGCAGCCAATGAAGGTTGTGTCAATATGACTCACTTGGAGTGAATGCTAAAGCTAATTCCAATTTCTGTGGAGCAGGCCCTGGATTCTATCCTATACGTGGAAATCATTTAAACTTCTTTGCATCACAGCTGCGTGCAGTGGCTCACACCTGTAATCCCAGCACTTCGGGAGGCCAAGGTGGGAAGATGTTTGAGCCTAGAAGTTTGAGACTAGCCTGGGCAACATATTTACATCTCATATTTACAATTAAAAAAAATTAGCCACACATGGTGCTGCATTACGGTAGTCCCAGATACTCAAGAGGCAGAGGTAAAAGGGTCACCTGAGCCCAGGAGGTTGAGGCTGTAGTGAACCATGGTTGTGCCACTGAATTCCAGCATGGAAAACAGAGTAAGATCTTAACTTGATAAATTAAATTAAATAAAACATCTACGCATCAAAGAAGTGGCACATTTAAACAAAAGAAAAATGGCATCTATTAAGTAGTATATCTTAGAGCAAAAAGAGACTCAAATTTGTTGTTAGCCTCCCTATACTTATGCCCTGCAAAGGGTGAATGACCAGAATGCTAGTGTAGAGTTCACATTAAGCAAACGCAGTTGGCAAGAAAAATGTTCTGGTAAAAAATTATTTCATAGATAATATGGAATAGTGTCTCTGTATTTCAGGGAGATATCTACTTGAGAGATATGTTACTGAGATTCCTGAAAGTCCTTGTCTTTATTTACTTATCCTTTAACTATTTTTTCTATTTTAATTCAACAAATATTTATGTAGTGCTGTATTAGGATTCTCCAACGAAATAGAATCAATAAGGAATACACACACACACACACACGCACACACACACACACACGAGGAGGGCCCAAAGAAACAGAATTTATTTATTTAAAAAATGATATATTTACATTTACATGTTTAAAGTTAACTCACTTTCAAAGTACTCTCCATTTGATGCTATACACCTATGGAGACACTTTTTCCACTGCTCAAAAGTTTTTGAACTTGTCAATTTTGATGCCTTTTAGTACTTTTGCCATTTTTTGTTTCACCTATTTCATATTGCCAAAATGTTTCCCTTTGAGGAATTTTTTCATCCAAAAAAACAAAAAAAAATGTCACTTGGGGAAAGAACCAGTGAATAGAAAGGGTGAGGGCATTGAAGTCATGCTGTTTTGAGTCAAAAACTACTGAACCTTCAGGACAATGTGAGCAAGTGCACTCGTAAATCTCTCGTCATGAAATGGACAAATGTGTTGAAAGAATCTCCAAAAAAGTATTCACTGAAGCTAAATGCAGCCTTTCACAGCAGCACTAGCTAGTACACTGATGCTGATGGGTTCCTAGAACAAAGTGTTCTAGGTAATCCTCCAAAAGATAATTCCATTTTTTGGGAAGGGATATACATCCATATCTATAGCTATATCATCAATAGCTATATCTATATACACGCACAGATTGAGAAACAGTGAGAGTAGAAGAGAGGAATTTATTAAAATATTGACTCACATGATTATGTAGGCCAAGAAATCCCACAATCTGTCATCAGCAAACTGGAGAAACTGGAAATCAAGTGATGTAATTCAGTCTGAACTGAAAGTCCAGGCATAAGGAACACTAATTGCCCGAACACAAAAGAGAGATGTCCTAGCCAAAACAGGGAGAAAATTCATTCTTCTTCTACTGTTTTGTTCTATTCAGGCCTTCAAAAGATTAGATAATGCCTACCTCATCAGTGAGGGCAATCTTCTTTATCCAATTTACTAATTCAAATTCTAATATCATCCAGAACAAATCTGACAGATATACCCAGAAATAATGTTTTAACAGCTATCTAAGCATCCCTTAGCCCTTTCTAGTTGAAACATAAAATTGATCATCACTAGTACCTACTGTGGTCCTCTTTAATGAAAAGATGTTCAAATACCTAGCCCATTGTTTAAATTGATTGTCTACCTGCGTGCAGCCTTCTTGTGTAGTTAATCCTTACTTGTACGCCACATCTCTATAATAATATAAAATTTAATAAAAAATGTAAATTGATTGACTTTTTATTTGTAGAATTTATTTATATATTCTGAAGTGAAGCCCTTTTCTTGATTTCTTTTTGCAAATTTTTTTCCTCTTTCTATAATTTGAATTTTAACTCCCTCAATGGGAGTTTAATCTTTGAATAAATAGACATTGTTAAATTTAATATGTCCTAATTTAGAGATTTTTTAATCTTATGGTTGATAAGATAAACACTCATAAAATTTTTCATCTTATGGGTTCTGTGGGGAAGAAAATTTTACTTATTTCAAGGTCGCAGACATTTTTTATTTGTTACCTTATATAAACTTTATTATTTTAGATATAAAATCCACCTACAATTGATGGCGGGATGCATATGCATATGGAGCAAGGTAGAGAATATCAGATTTTTATATTTTCCATGTTGAATTAGCATAACCACAGTTATAAAAAAATAGTCCCCCTTTCTGACTGTTTTGCAAAGTCATCTTTATCATGAAAAAGCTTCCAAATATGCTGTTTTTTAAAAATCTCTTTCTATTCTATTCCATTGGTGTTTTTACCCTATCCTTAGGCCAACAAAACCTTGTCTTAATGCTGTCACTCTGTAACAATTTTTATATTTGTCTAAGTACTTTATTCTTTTTCAAAATTGTCTTTTCTATTTTTGACCCTTTACATTTACATCTTTATAAATTATTTTATCTATACAAAGCATACATGTAGCATAATAAATTATGAATGTAAGACTTTTCATAAATTGATCATAACTTCTTATCTAGCAGTCAAAATTCACCCTGAGCCTCTCCAAACTCACTCTCACCACTCTTCCCCAAAATTATCATTATTCTATTACCTAAAAATATTGATTTGTTTTTCCTGCTTTTGAATTTATAAAAGTAGAATCATACAGTAAGATATCTTTTATCTCTGGCTAATTTGCTCACAAATATGTTCACAGCTTTGTCCAATAATGTGGGCATATTAATTATTTGTTAATATTCATTATTGTTTATTGTTTCATTGTGGGATTATATCACAATTTATTTGCACACTATTTTTTACTATTACCAATAGTAATTATTCATATATATGTGCCAAAAAATTATATACATTTTTAAGAGATGTTATCTATGTATTACTTTCTGAAGTTGAATTAAATTACAATAGCAATGTGTAGTATGATGTTCACTCAAAAGATCACCATATGGCAGGCAGGTATATATTGAGTATTACAATTTAATAGTTATTTCCTTTCTTAAAATATGTATACTTTTTTGGGCTATTATATATATTTCTGTAATATATAACTAAAACTAGAATTCCTGGTCTATAGGATGTGCATGTGATCGGCTTTAGTAGTGAATAGAAAATGATATGCTTTTTAATGTTTCATCCCTCATTTTATACAGCTTCTGACTTTTCTCTGAATTCACTAATTCTCTTGTTTGCTCTTTCCTATCTGCTGTTACATCCTTTTTCATCCTCTGGATGTTTGTTTCTATTAGGTTTTTTATCTTCTGGGTTTTAGTGGATGTTGTTTTATTCTGTCATCTGGTCAGGTTTTTTCACATGCCTATTTTCAATTAGGTGCCAACTCTTGTATATGAAAATATTATAGAAATAGTTTGGCAAGTGTGGATGATGACAGGCTTCTCTAGAGGAACAATTCCCGGTATCTTTTCCTAGAGAAGAATTGTTTCTGGCTGGCAGCTAAGCCTTGGACTTCAGTAATTTCATATTGTTTTAATCCAATTGAACTTTTAGGTGATTTAAAACTAGGTGTATCACATTTCCAATGCTAGTTTATTTCGTATTGTCTTTTAAAGACAGGAATTTTTCCTTCGGAGCTCTAATTCAAATCATGATGATGTTATCAGTTATCAGGTCTCTTCCTTTTCAGAGACCCCCAATTCCATTTTTCCCCAGCCCCAAGAGGCTGTTAAAAGCTCTGCTCAGCTCCACCTATCAGCTGATATTAGGAAATCAAACCTAACGGAAATGTAGTGTAAAATGCTAGTATCAGCACTCCAGACTTCTTATCCCACCTGGGATTTTATCTTGTATTTTCCTCTTTTTTGACTTGGTATTTTTTCAATAATTTCATATATATATGAAATTAATATATAATATATTCAATTATTTCCTATATAATATATATTTAATTTGGTTTTTCTAGTTTTCTGAATGAGAAGGTAATTCACATGGCTCTAGATGGCCTGAAACACTACCTTAATTGACAAAATATTTAAAGAAAAAAAATCAAAATAATACTTTCTAGTTCCCCTCAAAACACCACCCCTTTTCCCCCAAGGCTGTTAAGTAATAGAGTCAGTTAGACTTAATAGGGAACAAATTAGGTGAATTATTTGTTGCTAGTCCAGGAGATAATGCTCTATATTTTTCAAGGCTTGTTATCCTGTTTAAAGCTATAAGGTTTTAATTATTACTTCAATTGGATCTTACAAAAGAAAGCAGGGACTTAATCACATTATTTTTGCCTTTAACCTAGATGGACTTTATTGATCCAAGACTGGGACATGACATTTTTCAACAAAATTGAGGGGCATAAGTCACCACTCTGTAAAAATTTGAGCTGACAAGTAATATGATTTACTTTGTATCTGATACACGGGTGGTAAAATTACATATCAGATATTACATTTCCTTTGGGATATTCTATTGAATACAACCCTGTTATTTTGGTCGAGATCATTTTGACCGTGGGGTTTTTGGAAATGTTTATGTTGTCTCCCTGCTTCCCCAGCAGAAGACTAGTTCATAGATCTTTCAGCACTTTTGATGTATTGCACCTTTTATTCTCATTGTTAAAAATTATGAAACAGCACATACATCATACTCCCTACACGTAAAAATTGCTTCATTTCTTTTCATTTGTTTTATTTTGTCAATACCCCCCACCTCTTTCTTTTTCCATCCTTCCCTATCTTTCTCCGTGTGTGTGTGTGTGTGTGTGTGTGTGTGTGTGTCCCTCTCTCTTTATCTCTCCCTCCCTTCCTTCTAAACAAGTATATGTCAATTCGACTTAGGAAACATTTTATATGACTACACATTTAGATGAGTCATTTCTCAAGGTAAGATCTCATTCTAATAAGGACTTACATCTCAGAATTCTAATTCATTGATGTACAGTGAGAATCCTTACTGTCTCATCAACCAGAAAAATTGTAACCTGCATAGGAATTTTTTTCTATTCTCCTCCTTATTAACAAGCTAATATGTTACACAGAGTCTCTGTCCTCAGGGAGCCTGTCCTCTAGTGAATCTCATTCCTTCCTCATTTAAGCACCAGACACTGTGATTGGCTTTTGACATAGTCACTTACACGAGTGATTGAATGAAAGGAATAAAATGAACTGCTGACTGCTGGGTAACCATGGAATTGGAGCAAAATAAATTAGATGTTTCAAATACTCATTATCATTAAGTCATACTAAATTGATGTGTCCATCTCCCCAGTAAGAATGTCTTTCACAGAAGTGAAAAATCTGGTATTGTGTTTTAATTAGATTACCTTGGGTGAGGTAAGGTGAGATCAGATAGATCATGTGACAGAAACTGGAAGAGCTTTATAGTTTTGCTATGTCCACTGTAGTTCCCTGTAGAGAACACAGCACGCCTTGCAGAGCCACTCAAGAAACAACGGGTATAGCCACCAGACAGAAGGGGGGAGGGGAACTGTGGACAAACATTTTTATTGTGGTTTCCATGGGGAAAAAAGAGCGAAACTGGGCAAGGAGATTTAAGATTGGCTAACTTCAATAATTTGTGGGGCTAGGGATTATCTCTAGTTGTCTGGTATTTATCTCCGGGGTGATTAGGGGAGGTGTATAATGGCCCAAAGTGCGAGAGCCTGATAAGGAAAGTGTTTGGGGTGAACTTAATCTGCTGCTCAAGAGGCACAATTTACTGGCCTTTGGCCAGGGTTTCAAAACTAGGTCAAGGCGCACACACACGCACATCTATAGTACCGTTCCTGCATTTCCCCTTTCACCTCCATGAAGTGGTCGTTAGCCTTACCAACATGGACTTCACAGACATGAAAGTAAATAATAATGATGATGATGATGATGATGATGATGATAGCAATAATAATAGCAGGAAGTAAAAGAGAGAAAAAGAGAGAAAAGAGGAAAAAAGCAAGCAAGATAGTAGTGGTGACCTTATCTCCCCAATAAATGTTCTCCTCTCCCAAGATCAATGTCTTTATCCAAAAGACAAATTCTTTTAGGAACAATTCTAACATTTAAAAGTCTGTAGTCAATTTATTATTTGATGCCTGTGAACAGCATCATTTTTTAAGGTATCTTTGATTCTAAAAGCAATAGAAAGGGTGAGATAGGATAAGAAAAACCTTAAGATAGGGAGTCTGGATTGCTATCACTCAGTTCAACACTTTTCTTTCCACATCTGACACAAAGGGGGTGTGGAAAAAAAGTAAATACCTCTTTTAAAATATCTTAGATAAGCCGGGGACGGTGGCTCAGCCTGTAATCCCTCGCTTTGGGAGGCTGAGGTGAGTGGATTGCCTGAGCCCGCGGGTTCAAGACCCGCCAGGGCAAGTTGGCAGACCTTATCTATACAATAAATCAAAAAAACTAGCCAGGCGTGGTAGTGCGTGCCTATATTCCGGCTACTCAGAAGGCTGAGGCAGAAGGATCGCCTGAGCCCAGCAGGTCGAGGCTGCGGTGGCCGGGAGCAGCCACTGCACTCCAGTCTGGGCGACTGAGTGAGACTCCAACTCAAAAAAAAAAAAAAAAAACTTAGATAATGGAAACACAATGTTGTTTCATGGACATGCTACATGCTGGTTTTGTGTTTCCAGTTGTGGTGACATTGGAAAATCAAGTAGAAACAATTAGCAAACTGTGTGTAACATTGTAAACATTCACTAAAATGAGGATTGTAGATTTTAATTACAAAGTTTTACAGGTCTGTTTAGATCATTTATTCTTACAGAGAAATTAACTTACAGTGTTACCAGAATTTCTATTTTTTTCTTTCCTGTTAAGCCTGGCAAAACAGAATAGTAAAGAAACACACAGACACACACACACACACACACACACACACACACAGTATCTTTGATATTTTTTAGTGAATAATATTGACTTGTTACCTGAGAGGAAATTTAATCAAATAACAAAGATCCCATAATGATTACATTTGATGTTTAATCTAACAAGTGTAAGTATTTTTCTTACAATTATTATACTATTATCAAAACTGGTTTCTAATGAGGCGATTGACTTACGTGCCTTCTCAGTTGTTTCTTAATGTTTGCCTAAGTATATAATGTTTTAGAGATATTTGACTGAATTGGAATTCTACCTGCTATGTTGACATAGTTCCAGGTAGAGATATGACATGAATAAATGCAATCCGATTTTCCATGTGGTATTGGAGTTCATATAAGAAGTACCGCCATGATGGCCACTTATATTGAATTGCTAGCAGGAAACCTGTTGTAGCCAAAAACCAACAGTTGTTAGGAGGATATACTACAATTTAGTATGCATTAATGAGTAACTTTCATTACTGTGTTAGAACCTTGATGTTCCTTTTGTAATATTTTTCTTTTCAAAATACTAATCATTAAGAATTCACATAGATCATGAAAAAAAGAA
Source organism: Tarsius wallacei (assembly GCA_963574415.1). Classification (NCBI taxonomy): domain Eukaryota; kingdom Metazoa; phylum Chordata; class Mammalia; order Primates; family Tarsiidae; genus Tarsius; species Tarsius wallacei. The sequence goes on from CAUYQG010003710.1 coordinate 8,151, forward strand.
GATAAAGCATAATATTTTGAAGAGACAACTGTAAGGACGTTCAACGTTATTCATGTTGACTTTATCATTTAGTCATCCTTACCGCTACATGTCAGGTACACTATTTGTTTACTAGTTACTGGAGTTATAGAGATAAAAAGGCACAGTTAGTGTCCCATCAGTGCAGTCATTGTAAGACAAATTAATCACACCATACAATAACTCACAAGACGGAGTTTTTTGGGGTTTTTTTTTTTTTTTTGGTTGTTTGTTTTTGTTTCTGTTTTTATACAAGTACTCCTGTATCTTATGTTGACTTATGAACTAAACAATGAGGATGTTATTTAAAAATTCAATATGATACTCCAACTTAGAGAAGTCTTTTGTCTTGAGAGTTTTTTTTTTTTTACCTGAGGATGTAAATATCATACATTAAGGATGCAGAATATTAAAAATATGTAATACTGGAATATAACTTTCAGAAAAGAGATAAGAAAGATACAAAGACATGCAAAATGTTTAATACTTTTGAAAATGAAGATCCATTGAAAGTCTGGCAGGAAAATGTCAGTATAAAATTTAATTGTCATAATAATGTCTGTGCCATCCTTCTATAGAATGGATTGGAGAATGTGCCAGTTAGCTGTCTGTATACTTTCCAATCCATGACCTATTCTTTTCTTATTCCGCTTGCTTATTCAGATTAACTTCATTTTCCAAAGTCTGAATTTTCTGACTTCTATGTTTCTTCATTCAATAAGATACCTTAATAGAAGTTTGGAGAGAAGGAAAGAATTAAGTATTTCCTCTCTTTCTTTTGGTTTCCTATATTGTTTCTGCTAGAAGTTGCATCATTTTTGTGAATCTGACTCCCACCAGACCACCCCTTTCTCCACTGAGCAGCCCCTGCCATGACTCTGGCTCCTTTTAGATGATTTTGCATCCTGGACTCTTGTATACTTACTTCTTTTATTAAACTCTAAACTCTAAAGTTGGTAATGTCTTCTCTCTGTTGCTAACCTCTGTTTCCTCACTATTCTGTTGAGCTTTCCATTTCTTTAAACTAGAATAAATAAATATCTGTATGTAATTCAGTAAATAGCTATATACAATGGAAGGGCCTAGAGATATTAATTTTCTACCTAAAATCCTACTGGTTTGTAAACTAGAGTCCCACAGAACAGTGGGAAGGGTAATACAATAGTCTTTTCTGTTTTAGGTCACCACTATTACTGTCACTTATGCAGTGTGCTTAGTGACATAGAAAAGTATACAAATCTTTAAGCAATTTAAATATATATATATTAAATTTTGATTTTTGAAGGTAAATATAAATGATTGAGGATTTGAGTGGATGAAACTAGTATTTTTTTTAAGAAAAATACAATATAGAGATTAGAATTTGGTGTGGTAATAATGACTTTGATGAGAACACCAAACTTGCGTTTCAACTTCCCTATTGCAAAACATGAAACAGAACAATGTAATTATAGGATAGTTCCTATAGACAAATAATATACACTAAAACACTTATTTTAGTATGATTGAATTCTGATGAATGTCTTCTTCCTGGTTTTCAGAAGGCTACTTTTTTATTATAAAGATGTGGAGTACAATTCAAAGTTAGGTATACAAACATTGATTATGCAGTTACCCTTGTTGATGAGGTGTGCCCCTCACTCCCCTAAGAGTTTCCCTCAACTGTCAATCCCACCTCCCTCCCCTGACAGTTTCCCACTAAAGCCAATCCCTTTCTTATTGTAATATAATTGTTCAAGGTCCACTTGTGAATGAGAACATATGGTCAACCTAAAGGAGTGTCTACTTCTTTTTGTGTCTTCAAATGGTTGGGAAGGAGAAAGCTCTGATCATTTTCTCTTTTTAAAAGACTCTAATTCCTGCATGTAGCCCTCCAACATGGCCTAATCTAAACTTAACTACCTCCATAAAGCCCAAATACTCACCTTAGGAGTTAAGGTTTCAGCATTTACATTCTAGTGGGACACAGACATTCAGTCTATAACATCCCACCTCCGGTTTTCCAAAATTCATTTCTATGTAACAAACAAAATATATTTATTGCATTCCAGAAGTTTCAAAAGTCTTGACTTTTTCTAGCATCAACTCTAAATTCTAAACCCAAATATCATCTAACTCAGAAATCAGTGAAATTGGAGGTAAAGTCTGCTCCCCTTCTCCAGGTATGCACCAGGAGAGGGGCTTTCTTTAACGTTCTTCCCTGCCTTCAGTCTTTCACACTGACACTTGATGAGGTTTATGGAAAAGGGCCTGAGAAAGAATGAGAACTCTATCTATGACACCCAGGGCCTCTATATTCCAGAGGTTGTACCATACTGAGTATTTAGGAGCACATTAAAAATATGTTAACTGCATTCTTCTTACCTAATTGTATGGCTGCAATTTGGCACTTTTCCCCTCAGATCTTCTCCAGGCGAGACAGAGTTTATGTCTTGTCTCCTCAAAGGTACTTTTATTTCCTAAGATTTCAGGCTAGTTGATTTTGCTGTGATTTCAGCTCTCTGAATAGTTCAAGAAAAGTTATGATTTTGGATATTTTCCAGTCTTTCTTTGTCAGAATGGAAACAACTCGTTTTGTTTTTTTTTTAATTTAAACTTTCTACTGCTTAAGCAGAAGACACAAGTCCTCAGACTACGTTTTGCGTTTTCTCTGCCCTTACTTTACATTGTTCCAAGGTTCTTGATTTGCAATCTATAACAAAGGCAAAATTTTATTTCTGCCCATGATAGCATTACTCACTATCTTATATCTTTCCATTTTAGCTCTAAAAAATAAAAACTTAATGAATAACGATTCCAGTAACCCTTCCTCCCCAAAGTAAAGTATTTTAAATGATTCTGGTTTTGAACACAGGAGAATTATCACAAAGGTGTGGTTCTCAGCTCTGTGCATCTCTAGACTCCCTCGCTTCCACAATTTGAAAGCCAATATGTACTGCTGCAGTGCAGAGTCCTCAAATGTAGGTGCAGTGCACCAAAAAAATCTAATTGTTTTTCAAGTTGTGATATCTTGGCATTAAATATGTAGATGTCTAGATTGGATGCTCAAAAAATTATAGACTTTAAGCAGATTAGTGAGACCTCATCAATAGTTCTGCCTCTCTATCTTTTCATCAGTGATGTAAACTTTTCAAAGAACAACATAGATATTTCATGTATCTATATACTACTACTGGGATTGTGGTTCTCTATGGTGATGAGAGGAATATTTATTTATGTTCCCTCCTCTTATTGAATTACTCTGAGTCCTTTATCAAGGTCTCAAAAGTGATTCGTCTAACAAATTTTAATTCCAGCTTTATTTTTTCCTAAATGCCTGCAGTTTCCCTCAGAAATATTGTTCACCAACCCCATCATCATCTTATTACATACAAATATATACCTGCTACATGAGAAGTTTAAGACCTTTCTTAACACATCTGTAGTCAGGGTCATTGAAGCTATAGTCTCTTGCTAATACTTAGAGGGGGTTAATCAAAGAAATTATAAAGATCAAAATAAATAATGTTTTAATTTTATTTAATAATGGCAAAGTGAAAAGCTTTTCAGTCATTTATAAGTATACTTTATTTATTTCACATTAGCCTGAAAATAGCAAATAATAAAGAGAAACATTTGTTAAGCATATGCAGTATACCAGATGTTGTGAGTCATATTAAATATAATGTCTCTAGTTCTTATTGTTGAATCAAAGGAATTGATGTTCAAAAATTAAGTCACTATCTTGAGGTCGTTCAAGAGTTTATTTTTGGAGTCAAGGTCTCACTCTGTTGCTCAGACTGGAGTGCAGTGACATGGTCGCTGCTCACTGCAGCTTCAACCTTCTAGGTTCAGACAACTCCTCTGCCTCAGTTTGCTGAAGAGCTGTGACTACAGGTGCACACTACCTTGCCTGACAATTTTTTTTTTTTGTAGAGACAAGGTCTTGCTATGCTACCTAGGCTGGTCTCAAACTTCTGGGCTCAGGCAACCATCCTGCCTTAGCCTCTCAAGGTGCTGGGGTTGCAAGCATGAACCATTGTGCTCAGCCAAAGCAAGATTTGAATGCAGGTCTCTTGAATTCCAAGTTATGCACTTATCCTTGAATTAATATAGATCACCTTTATACTGAAAGTTTTCAAAAATATTTGTAAATTATATAAGTGAATACATTCATGCCTAAATACATTGTGATATAGCCTGGAGCCCTTAAAATTTCAAATATTATTCCTAAGCCATTGGTTTTATCAGACCAGTTATATGATATACATTTTACTGATAACAGAGATTATGTCTGTTTTATATCACAAACAGTGGAAGAGTGTATAGCTTAATTTGGAGTATGAAGATATAGCACAAAGGACAATACCTGAAAGAGGTATAGTAGTAATATAAATAACCAGGTTGAAACTATAAATTCACTCCTTTCTGCAGGAACAGGAGAATATATTATTAGACCAATTAGAGTTAAAATTGTAAGATTGGCGTCCAGCAATTGGGTCTTACTACAACTGCATGATAGTAATTACAAGGCATGCTTGGAATTAAATGTAGAGAAAATAGACTAAAGTTAGAGAAAATCAGTGGGAATCAAGAATTCAGGAAAGTACCATCACAAAATAAAAAAACTAACAAAGGCATAGTAGATTCAACTCTTGTGCAGACATGAAATTGTGAACTGATGGCCTACTGACCCAAAGAATTGACAATGTAGGTGACTAAGAAGGTAATGACATGGTGGGGAAACATTCCAGTTATGGAAAGAATAGAAAATAGACCATGACTCCAGTACAGGAGAACAGTGTCAGATGCTGAAGGAGTTATCTGTAGGATTCATCTGACTGTTTACTCACATAAATTCAAGTCTTCTTAGAATAAAGGATCAAAACCTTTTCAGTAATAACCAAAGTAAATATCATTAATTGAGTCTACAATTAACAAACTAGGCTGTATTTTGATAAGTCAGGGATTGCATGCAGTTTTTCTCATGCTTCCTTCACGCTCATAAATATCCTGTGAACTATAATCATTATTCTCATTTTACAGATACACCAATTTGCCCCACAGCTGCTCAGATAATAATTGGCTGAGGCAACATCCAAACCTACACTCATGAGATTCCACATTTCTCCCCTTGGTAACATTGATAAATGCTTCCTTTCTTACTAAATTCCAAATAAAGGAAACAGAACATTGGCAGATATAAACTAAATGCAAGTTCCAGTCCAAACATTTGCTCAGGAACCAGGGTCCTTGAAACATGAGACATGGTTAAAAGTTGTTGAGATGGAAAATTGTGGGATGTTTAAGAAAAGCAGGATTATTTGTGTTATTATTATGTTTTAGTGTTTATCTGCTTTGTACACATTGCATCCAGAAAAAGAGAGTTGGGACAATATTAAATTATTTTACATATGTTTTGCAGAAAATTAATGATTGCTGAATCCCTACCATATCTCAAAGTGTTTTCCTTGTAATTACCCCTATACAATCCAGTAAGAACTATAAAATTTAATCCCATTTCATAGATGAGAAAACTAGGGGTCAAAGATACTTGCTCAGGGTCCCATGGTTTATGCTGTAAAAACTAGGGCATTCTGTTTTCTAAGCCAAAGCTCTTCCTACAACTGGGGTCTCATTAGCTAGGATAATATGGACAAGGACAGCAGGGAGCTGTGCTGATAGATGAATCATTGCACTGCCCCCCGTTGCTAGTGTGACAGTCATTGGAAATTGTTTGTAGGCTTTAGAGGAGTGGGAGGAGGCCATGACAAGGATAATTAGGACTTGTCTGATGAATGTTGATCCCAGGGCTCTAAGAACCCAGCAATTTCAACTACCCACCTTGATTCTTTGAATAGATATATGGCATTTTTATTTGGAGAAACACAATATAAAGAGGTGATGGCTACAACAGTAGAATTAAAAATAAAATATCATTAAATAATCAACAAATGGATAAGATGCCCAATTAGAAATTGGAAATAGATTGGGATATGTACAATTATCAGCACAAATATATGCCAAGAGACAGAATGTAAGATTTGAGTATAAAATGAGTGCATGAATTTGAATATAGAATATAATTCAATAATAGGGAAGTCCATCAAACTCTCAGATTACTTTTTTTTAATGGAGAAGGAGGATAGTCACATATGAAGAAGTGGGCACTACTTATTTGGCTTTTTTTTTTTTGTCCTTCCTGCATGAAGGTTTGGAACTGTTTTATCTTCTTGTCAGGTCTACTACACTTTTGTAGCAGAAAATATAAACTGTCTTAACTCCTCTGGTTCTTATTTCATGACTGCTTATGAACCATATTATTGTGTTTTGGTTTACATATTAGAAAACTAACCGGAAGAGAATTGTGCAAGTTGTGTCCAAATGTGCTTTCCAGAAGGCCAAAAAGGCTGTTTAGTGTTTGGTTTATAATCATTCTCAAGGTTTATGGTTACCATGAATCCATCCTTATAAACCCCATTGACTCAGAAATCATAAAGAGCCTAAGTCACAGAGACTACATTTCAAAAGTTCATCACCAGGATGATGGTTAAAAAACTAATAATAATAGAATAAAACTATGCTATCCGGAGGATTCTTGTCTTGACACATGTTAGAAGATCCCTAAATGGGGCCTGAGCCACCATGTTGTTGAATTTCTTATATTTTTTTCCTTCTCACACAAACAAAAAATGTTGATAGATGTGTCTGATACTCTTAAACTCCAAGTTTCTGATATACTTCTTATAAACTAACATTCATTTCTACAGTGAGAATATTGTTTATCATCAGCAATAACATTTTTAAAGCCCCTTTTGGATATTCTGTATTAAAATGTATATAAATAAGCTGGGGACAAACTTTTTTTCTATTCGTTTACTTTACTTCTTCGCTGGAGGAGTTGGCTTGTTTCTCCTGTAGGCATTTGACTCAAGAGTGGACAGAATTGACCCACATTCTGAAGTCAAAGAACCAAGCATACACATTCTAAAGAGTCACACTTTTGAGACGACTGAGGAATTCCATGTTTAGAAGAGAAAGCTTAGGATCAATGCTAATATCTGGATAGTATTCAGAAATTATCTTGGATAGAGAACAGAGAGAAAATTAAACTATTGAACTTGTCTAATTAATTGGTGTCTTATAATTTGTGTCTCATTTGATCAAGATTATCAAAACCCAGAGAGATTATCAAAACCTTGGATCTAGAAATGAAATAACCTCAATTATGGGAGCTTTCCCTAGGTATAACCACCATGGTCCAATCAAGAAAAATAACACATCTCTGAATTTCTAAAACGGAAAGAAATAATGAAGGAAATTATTTACTCAGTTGATGAAACTTACAGAGCCAAACAAGGGACCATAAGGCATGTCAGATGCTAGCAACACAAGGAAGCTTCTATGATCCCAAGCTTCAAAGAAAATAAAGTTGATTTTATTAAAACACCCAGTAGAAAATGGCAACAAGTGGTTAATCAGTGGAGGTGAGAGCAGTGGAGGAAATATGACATTGCTGTAGAAGCTTCCTAATGAAAATAGGGGAAATAAGGACTCTGGCTATTTATTCGCTAAATTTTAAATAAATGTTTTATTTATTAATATATTTATAATTACAGAAAATCTTAACGACAGTATTATAAATGGTTCCCATATAACCTTCACCCAATTTCCCCTAATGTTAGCAAATATTACTTTTAACTCATCTCTAGACTTTATTTGGATTTCGCCATTTTCCCATGGATGTCCTCACTGTTTCAGTATCCATAGGAGGATACCATATGGCGCATAGTTTTTGTTTACTTTCCTCTTCATTATTTTTGATTGAGTTTTTCAATGGTTGAAATCAGAAAGAGACCAGTTGATGGAGAAGACCAAAAAAACGTAGCCTATAAGGATAAGTTTACCTGCAATGCAGAGTAGAGCAGAGGACAGAACACAGTCCTGAGGACAAATAATCAAAAGATTAGATATCAGGTTATACCCTTTCTTTTTACGCACTAAATCTTATTTCTTTTTAAAAACATTGTTAAACCCCATTGCCAAAGCTGAGATGCAGTGGCATGATCATGGTTCACCACAGCCTCAAACTCCTAGGCTCAAGTGAGTAGTTGGAACTACAGGTGTGTACCACCACTTAGGCTATTTTTCTTTTCCTTCTTTTTTTTTTTTTAGAGAGAAGGATTCACTTTGTAGTTCAGGCTGGTCTCAAACTCTTAGCCTAATGTGATACTTCCACCTCAGCCTCCCAAAGTGCTGGGATTACAGACATGAGTCACCTTGCCCAGCTACTTATTACATCTTTGGAATTTTAGATTGATTGTATTCTTATCACTAAAGACATTAATAATCATCTGATCAACAATTTTGAAAGATCACTATTCTCGGGTCACCAAACTACTAATTAATAAAATAGTCAGAATTTAAACACAAGTTTACTTGGCATTTTTCACTTGTTATGTTGCAGTCCTGAAATTAACATAGTCATAACTCTATGCCCATAAATCAAGGTCATATATATAGGTCATGCTAAATATATCACTGTTTTATAACTATAATTAAAGTTGGACAAATCACTCCTATTCCTGGTTGCTTAGTTTACTCTCCTATAAAGTGAAAATAATTTCACATGATTCATAAAATTTGTACTTCAAATGTAGGTAAAGTCTATATAAATAGTGTTTATCTTTTAACCATACCCACCATCCACTTTACATCTCCTTTCCTGCTGAGTGGCATGTTTATGAACTATGTTCAAACTAATAGTCTTGAATAGCTCACCTTGGTCATTCAAGATGTATACAACAAAACTCAATCTGCTACCCTCCACAAATAAAGGAACAAAAATGTAAACATGTAATAGGATCATGAAGCTTGATTGTTATGTTACTCATCTAAAATGTCCTAACTTCACATTGATTCTCTCCATTGAAACAATGAGCTGCTAGATCAGAGCCAACAGGGAATCAGTGACTGAGAAAGAAGTTTCAGAGGTCAGCAGAGCTTAGCAGAAGGGACTGCTTTGTCTGTGGCTAACCACATATTGTATTTTTTGTTGTTCAGTATTCATTTTTGCTGCATCCAATAAAACCTTTATTTTTAATGTCCAAGCCTTTAAGTTGTTGTGTTTGCTCCCAGCAAACCACAAAGCATTGAAGTCAATTCACATAGCCTAAAAGGCATGACATTTTCATGTATAGACTACTCAAATGTTTAATGGGTGAAGGTAGTGACTTAAAATCTCATCATCACCACACCTCTTTCCAACCCTCACTTGTAACCATCATGTAAAATAAATGAAAAGCACTGGGAGAATATAATAATGGAGAAGACATTTAATTAAGTGGGACCAACTTCTATCACGGCCTTTTAAATTTCCAAATCTCATACAAGTCATTAAAGGTGTCCTGAATGTCAAGAGAACCTCTTCACTGGTTCTAGAATACACTGGTTGCCTGCTCTCTTCCTCTTTCTGTTAAAATTTGAATTTCTTATAGGTACTTTTCTTAGCCAAGTAGTTCAGCCTTTCGTCAAAGAGGGTCAGGTTTGTTAGCTGAAGTCAATTATGATGTTCTTATGTGTCCTACCAGTGACTGGTTTAGTAACATACATGGACACAGTTCTCACCAGAGACTCTGGAAAATGAGTTTTCTCTAGAACAATGCTACTTTTCTTCCACTAAAATTTCTCAGGTCTGGATGTGACCACCTAAGATTTCTGTATCTTTCCTGAAGTTAGGTAGCCAACCAAGGATCAAGTCAACATAGTACAGAGGATGAGAAAAATTTGAACAGACTCTATCCTCAATAATACTCTTGGTGTCTTAATTAGCAGGAAATAGAAGAGCATGACAGTTGGATGAATGAGAACGTAAATATTTTTAATCTTTATATTTCATAGATTTTCATAGATTTGAAATTTCTGGTTGGTTGTGGTTGATAAGGTGCTAGAAATGCAATAAAAAGCATTTGATTTATAATAACCTATAAGCAAATCTTTGTCTTCTTCCCTGTTTTCATCCACTGAAAATCAGGCTATCCAAGGGCAGATCATATCGTCACTGGACCTGACAAAAGTAGCCCAAAAGTATGTGTTTGAATAAATGACCTATGAATTTGTGTTGCAGTGGTATAAGAAATAAAATATATGTTCTAAAGGAATTTTACTTGTTCCTGCCAGGGAAAGAGGTACTCTAGTTTCTAGGAGTTTCTCTTCATTAACTATGTGACTTCAATATCAATATAGAGTGTAAGGATAAGAGGGAAAATGAAGCAAATCACACTAAATCTCCAAAGGAGACAATGAAAAACAGAAAGGGCGTGCTGACTCAAGAAGAATGCCAATTCCAGGAAATGTATTATATACAATTACCTGTTCCCTGTTTACAAACACTAGTCTGAGAGTATCTCCATTTATTCCCACTTACTAATGTCAGAACTATAATTTTCACTTGTCCACTTTCCTTCTTTCACGAATGACCCCTTTGCCTGGCTGCTGACTTCCCTCTTCCTGCTGTTTCACTAATGGCATTCTACAGACTATCTTGACAGAGATACCTGGCATGACTGGAAGGCTCATGGATTTACTGTGATTTCTAATCCCTCTTAGCAATTTGCTCCTCAGCCTTTCAGTGACATGACCAGCCCAGGTCAGTACTTATTGCTTTGCTGTAAGTGAAAGCATAGAAAGTTCTGTTTTTTGGCCTTGTGTCACAATTGGAATTAGATGTCTAATCCAGAGGATAAACCACTGTTATTTGTCATAAACAAAGACCCTTTTGTTTGGGAGACTCAATTTTGTTGATGATTTACTGTGCTAACTCTGAATACAGAATTTCCTACTGTGTTTCAAAGTACTAGTATAGCTTGTGAAAAAACATGTCACAATAGTGCCCAAACAAGGCTACAATGAACAGAATTTGATTGTTTCCAAAACAACAAGCCATGTTGTCACTTATTCTGGCCCTTTGTGTATAATTATGTGAACAAATAGTTTCACTGCCCTATTCTCAATTTTTGAAGGTTGATGAATTTCACTGGTGACATTCTAAAATAGAAAAAAAAAATGGTTTTGGAAGTATTATAAACAATGGCATTGGACTTGCAAAACATTTTTTCAGACCACTTTCTCCAACATTTTCTGTTGAAGGCATTTTAAAAATTGTAATATAAGTTCTCAGAATAAATTTCCTGCTTAGTATGGTCTTCTGTGTAGGACTACCTCTACCTTCATTTTAAAATTGAATGCAATGTTTATGTCTTCTCTTGAGAAAAATTTCTGGACAATTGTTTCAACCTCTATGCAACTGAGGAATTTAAGAATCCAAATTTCTGTGTTTCCAACTCAGAACATTTTCTAAAGAAACATAAAAGTTAAACATTTAGATATCTCTAGTCAGACAGATTTGGGTAAAAAAAATCCTGGATCATTAGATTATTAGCTGAGTTAAATTGAGCAAGATTCACATTTTCAAGCAACACTATCCCTATTTTCTAGATAAATAATGCAACTGCTCTAATATTTGTTATTAGAAGTAAATGTACTATCTAGCACTCACAGTAAACAGTGTACATTTATTATATGTTACATATAAAAGACCATTAAGTTCATGTCGAAAGTTCTTGGAAGACTGGTCAAGGTAATTCACATTTTTTTAAAGTATTAATATAATGGGGAACAGTTTTTTAAACTATAAACTACAGAAACAATAATGATAAAAATGTCAACAAAAGTACATATATAAAAGTACCTCCTTCTGTGTTGAGTAGAACCACCTCTTCTGAATAAAATGAATTTGAAAGCAGGAGGATTGATAATTTTCACCCTAAAGCCCTGGTTAAAAACTGTGTTCTAGTTCTATTGCAAATACGTATATGTAAGCTTATTTAAATAACATAATGTACAAGTTGTCATATGCGACAATTAAGTTCGTGAACTTACGACCATGCGCTTACATTGATTGGCAGTATTATACGAAAAATATGGTAAGGTTTCACAACCTTGGTATGTCAGTGTCTCACAGCTGTGTTTGTGTTGATGCATAGTTATGACTTGCTGAGTGTCGTTCATTATTGTCGTTGCATGTTTTTGTGAGCCAGCGTAAAAATGTCGGAGCTTGAGTTAGAGCAATGAACAAACATTATATTTCTTATTAAACTTGGCAAGAGTGGAAGTGAAATCAGGGACATGTTATTTCAAGTTAATGGGGATAGTGCCATGAAGAAAACAGCTATGTACAAATGGACTAAGCATTTTTCTGAGGGAACAAAAAGAATCATTTATGAAGAGAGGTCAGGATGGCCAGTAACAAGTAAAACCGATGAAACATTGCAAAAGTTCATTGAATTGTAATTCAAAACAACCACCTGATGAGAAGCATAGCAGACCAAAGAAACATAATAGACAGAGAAACAGTTAGGAAAATCTTAACTGAAAATCTTGGCATGAAAAAGTTGTGTGCAAAAATGGTCTTGAAAGAGCTCCTATATCACAACAGTACGCCAGCTCACATAGCACTGTTCGTTCGTGAGGGAGTTTTTAGCCTGTAAACAAATAACTGTGTTGAAACACTCTCCCTACTCATCTGATCTAATCACCAATTACTTTTTTCTTTATCTAAAGAAAAAGGCATTTTGATGACACTCAGGACATCAAGGGTAATACAATGAGAGCTCAGATGGCCATTCCAGAAATAAGAATTCCAAAATTGCTTTCATGGGAAGACTAGACACTGGTGTCAGTGCATAACTTTCCAAGGGGAGTACTTCAAAGGTGACTGTAGCAATGAGGTATTAGCAATGACGTACGTAGCACTTTTTCTAAATGAGTACGCGAACTTAATTGTCGGAATTTGTATTACATGTATATAGCTACTTTTGTGTATATTTTCTTAGGCATTTTTATTGAAGTATAATTTAAACACAGTGAAATTTATTGTTTTGAGTTTTGATGCCTGCATACAGTTGTGAAACATCAAGATATAGAAGTTTTAATAGCTCTTCAAAATGTCTTCTTGCTTTCCTTTGATGTCAACATTCTCTCTCTCTGTTAATTATACATGTTTTCTGTTTATATTTTTCTTTTTTTCAGAATGTCCTACAAATGAAGTTTACAGTTTACATGCTGTAAAATTTTTATCTGGCTTTTTTCACTTAGCACAATCAATTTGAGATTCATTAATGATGTTGCCTGTAACTGTATTTTTTTTTTCATTTTAATTGCTTAGTAATATTCCATTGTATGGATATTCTATTTGTTGAAGAATATTGATTTGTTTTCAGTTCAGAGACAATTGTGAATAAAATCACTATAAACAATTACTTAAGAGATTTCTGCATAAACACTGACTTTCATTTTGCTCATATAAATGCCTAAGAATGAAAATGCTGGGTCATATGGTAAGTGTGTGAGAGTGACTGTAATGATTAATTTTATGTCAACTTGGCTGGACCATGGTATCCAGATATGTGATCAAAAATTTATCAGACTGTTGCTATGAGGAATTTTTTGAGTGAAATTAACACTTAAATTGGTGGATTTTGAGGGAAATGGATTGTCATTCATGAGGTGGGTGGGTATCATCCAATCAGCTGAAGGCTGAGTAAAACAAAAGACTGACCTCTCCAGACCAAGGGGGAGTTCTGCAGCAGAAGGTCTTCAAACTTGAACTTTAATATAAGCTCTTTTCTTGGGTCTTCAGCCTGATGACCTTTGGACTTGAGCTGTAGCATATGCTCTTTTCTTCTGCAGACTTCTAGCACACCCTGCAGATTTTGGACTTTCTAGTCTCTATAACCATATGAGCAGACTCCTTAAAATTAATCATCTTCCATTTATATACACATCCTAGTGATTCTGTTCCTCTGAAGAACCCCGACTAATACAGTTGTTGTACCACTGTGTATTCTAATCTACAACATATGAGAGTTTCGTTGCTCCACAACTCTGTCAGCATTGAAGTCTAGAGATCCCTTGGGATTATCAGTTTATTTTGTTCCTAATGATAGTTGCTGTAAAATATGTATAATGATATCTCATAGTAGTTATGGATATTCTAAGTACACTGCATAATATATAAATACCATTTTTTATAAAGGAATAATGCCAAATATAGAGTTGTAAAACAATTAGAACTGGTTATAGTTTACTAACTCATGGTGTTTTAGCATTCATTCTTATAGGTTAATGGCACTAGATAATTTATCTTTTTATGTCTAGGGTAAAAGAGTGTTTTGTGGTTAAAAGTTGCACAATACTATTTTATGGAGTAAACAATGCTGTTAGTAGGTGCAATAATATTTCGCGTATTATAGATGAATACACAGGGGATTATAGATTTCATGTACCTCATCATAGCTGAGATAATAAGTTGTAGGGTTAGAATTCAAACTGTGTCTACTTCTCTTCAAAGACTGCAGCTTGCATTCTTGTTGCTAAACAAAACTCTGTGCTGTAACATTTGTAAGAAGAAAACAACAATTATCATAGTTTATATATCAGAACATTGAAGTCTAGAGAGCCCTGCTTATTTTTTTAAATGATGTATAACAAGTATACAAAATGTAGGAGTGATTTCCAGGACAGTAACCATGATGGCTACAACATCAATAGGTGACTACAATTTTTTGGCTTCTTTATATCTTATGGGATCCTCATCCTATATGCAGATCATCACTGCCCAAAACATCCTGATGAAGTGCATGACAACATATATAGTTATATTGTAATAAGCTCTCTATATTTAATTTCATTGTAATACTCTAAAAATTGAGTAATGCTAATATTCCAGATCCCTCACCTCCAATAAACAATGAGCAACCATAGAGAACGGAATGAGCTCCTCTTCTACTATTCAGAAGAAATAACTTGTTAAGCTGATACTCCTGCCAAATAAGAGGTGCATATGGCTGACTGCCACATGAAGCCTTGCTGTATGAGCATTTTGTAAAGACCCCAAGGTGTGAACAATATTTTGTGTTATTTGAAAACTGAAGTACACATGTCCCCCACAGGGTGCTTATTAAAAAGGCTTTTGATAAAACTGAGGCTATGCAGCTCTATGTGTGTGTGTAGACTTGTGGGGTTGCAGAGACATGGTACATTCTGTGTATATTGGAATCACTGTGTCAAAGTTGTCCTGACAAAGCACTTTTACAGGAATTATTTAAATCTTGAAAGTTTGGGTTTCAAGAACAAAATAGATGATATAGAAATACATATTAAAAAAATCCATGAGCCTGATAAATCATTATTAAATCTACTTCAGGTGGGATCTAATCATTTACCAAGGCAATTCCAGAGTAGACAAGATTACTCCAAGCATATTTCCCATATAAATGTTAACAGAAAAGATTAGACCAGTATAGAAATATATGGCAAATTCTCTATGAAACAAGGTGGAAGTTATTAAAACTCTCTTTACAAACAATATGAATTGATGTATAAGGATCCTAAAAATGTAATCTTAACCAAATAAACTCTTTTTAAGACTCTTAACCAGAAGGGGGAAGATGGTGGCTGAACCAGTCGGACTACGCGTGTCTCGGTGTGAGCAAGTGAGTGTATGGAAAATTTTGTGTATGTACTGGTGAGTGAGTGAGTGTGTGAGTGGCTGACTGAGTTAGAGCTAGGGAGCCAGCCGCCAGGGCTCTCCGGGTGCAGCGGTGGTGCCACAGCTGCTAGGCTTGGACCCTAGCAATTCCTGGGATGCAGAAGCCAAGCACAATTTTATTCCTTTGTTTTTTAAAGCAGCAAAGCCCTCCCTGGGAAGAAAATGCTGGAAGAGAATAAGTGGGGGCTCGAGAGCATGTGGTCAGGCTCCTGGTACAATAACTGGTGCTGCAGCTTCTCTGCCTGGTCCTTGGCTCTTCTGAGGTTGCAGAAGACAGGTGCCATTTTTTTAAAATGGACAGCAGTTTTCCTGTGTAAAGCGGCAGGGAGAGACTGTTGCCTCAGGTTCTCCCTCACTATTGGCAGGAGAGATTACCAGCTCCAGGCTTTGTCTCCCCACTTCAGCGCCTAGCAGGACACTAGCAATAGGGGCTGCGGAGGGAGTCCAGAGGCAAAGTCCCATGGAAGAGGACAAGAGGAGCATCCCACCATCATCTCAAGGGCGGGGCAGGAAAGTGCTCTGACTTGTTTACCTCAGAGCAACAGACTAGATCTCTGTTACTGGCAGATCAACTACTCAGGAATTGATCATGACCCAGAGGTAAATATCCTGAAAGCACAAACTTCAGAGGGACCTGATGAGTGCTGAGTTTCAGGCGCCCCACCTCCTGCCCTAATCTAACTGCAACACAAAGGGTGTGGCCAGAAAAGGATGAGGAAGGACTCCAAAAAGATCAGTGGTGAGCCAGGGCTGAGCCAAATCCCCTCCTCCCCAGCAATCCTCTGAATGCCAGATCCACATAGCTGGGTCACAACTGAGAGGGAGAAATCCAGGCGGAGCCTGGATGTCAGTCGCAATAAGAGAACTGCATTCCAGGACAGGCCTGGCTGGGGACATCTCCTCCCATGGGGAGGTGCAGAGTTGTCTCTTCCCCAAGTATGTACACCCCCTGAGAGTACATACTTGGAGAAGAGACAACTCTGCACCTCCCCATGGGAGGATATGTCCCTGACCATACGAGAGTGAAAGGCAGGGCTGCAACCCTACCCACCTCCACTGCCCCTCCTCCTTCCCTATTCTGAACACTGAGGAGAGAGTGAAAAAAGTGTTTCTACAGGAGAGATCTCATTAGAGGAACAATTACAGAGCCTGCCACAAGAGGGCAGGTTTCTTTTTTAATTTTTAAAAAAAATTTTAAAAATTATTTGACTGTTAGTTCATCTAATTTTTAAATATTTTTCCTTTTTGCATGAATGTGTATGTGAGGGTTTGATCTGTATCCCCCCACACATTTTTTTCTCATTTTCTGTTTCTTTCTTCCTTTATTTGTGGTTTTCTGTTTATGTGTTATATATAAATGATTGAGCATTCATCTTTCAATTTTGTTGTTGTTATTAGTTTGTTTTTATACTTTTGTTCTTCTAGGGTTTTTTACTTTCAATTTTATAGTTTAAGTTGTGTGTCACTAGATGTGTCAGGGTTCAACCTGAATCCTCCCCTTATTTTTTGCTCTGGTCTTTCTGTTTTTCTTCTCTATTCACTTTGTGCTAGGCATGTGTGTGTGTGCATGTGTGTTTAGTTTTCTTGTTTTTTTGTTGTTGTTGTCTGTTTTCCTACACTTTGTTGTTATTCCACTTTGTTTTGGGATGCATGTGTTTGTCTGTGTCTGTGTGTTGTTCTTTATATTGGTTTCTGCTTTGCATCATCATATAGAGTGGGAGTGGGGAGTGTGTCTCAGGGAACAGATACCACAATAAGTGAACATTGCAATTTGCAAGTAGTTTCTGAATCCCAGCACCCCATCCCCTACTTTGGTCGAATTTCAAAAGCTACAAGAGAAAACAAAGCTTCATATCCACTGTTCTATTTCCAGAGCCCAATCAGGGAAGAATAGAGAACTGAGCAAGCATCAACTGAGAAAGCCTCTCCCACTGATACTGAATAATACAACTAAAGAGATAAACAAGAGATATGTCACAAATGAGGAAAAACCAAAGGAAGACCACAGGCAACTTCAAGTGTACCAAAGACAAAACTCCTGAAAAATCAGACCTTGGTGCCCAAAAAATGGAAGTTACCAATGACTGGCTTCAGAATATGACAGGAATTAGGAAATGGATCGAAAGAGTAAAAAAACTCAAGAAAGACAAGATGCAACACTGAAAGAACTTGTGACAGAGTTTTGGCAATAAAAAATGTTATCCAGGAAAGAAAAAACAAGATGAAAAGCATGGAAAACAGAATTAATCTAGCTGAAAAATATCTCAGCACTTGAAGAACAGACCATGGAATTAACCAGATCTGTAAAAAACATAGAAAGAAGGCCCAGGAAGAAAGAACAAATCCTACAAGAGATGCGCGATTATATTAAAAGGCTGAATCTATGCCTGATTGGTATCCTGGAAGAAGAAAAAGAAATGGAGAACAACTTGGAGCAAGTATTTCAGAAGGTAATCCAAGAAAACTTTCCCCATCTCACTAGAGATGTGACCAGCCAAATACAAGAGATACAGAGAAACCCCACAAGACCTCAAAAGAGAAGACCAACCCCTAGATGCATAGTAATTCGCTGACAAAAATTAAGCACAAAATAAAAATTTCTAAAGGCAGCAAGAGAAAAAGGGACTACGTACTGGGGAAAACCAATCAGAATAGCAGCAGACCTATCAGCAGAAACACTACAAGCAAGAAGGGACTGAAGCCCTATATTGAAGGTCCTCAAAGATAAACAATTTCAACTATGAATTTCCTATCCACCCAAGCTCAACTTCATCAGTGATGGAGAGTTAAAATCCTTCCCAGACATCCAATCCCTAAGAGATTATGAAGCTTCCAGACCACCTCTACAGGAGACACTTAGAAAGGTACTGAGCACAGAAGAAAGAAAAAAAAAAAGAATGACCACACACTTCCCAAGAGACCAGCAGAGCACAGAATCAACAGAGATTACAGTGCAACAAGAGACTTGAAAATACATTCATACAACAACCCCAAAGCCAAAAGAAAACAAACAAACAAAGAAAAAACTGTATAAGAACCCCATGACAGGGATAAACAATCACATTTCAATAATCAGCCTGCATGTGGGTGAAAGGAATAACACAGCACTGAAAAGACACAGAATGGCAAACTGGATAAGAAACTATGACCCATTTATTTACTGTATCCAAGAGACTCATCTCACTACAAGGGATGCACACAGACTCAAAGTTAAAGGATGGAAAATGAGATTCTAGGCAAATGGGTCACAAAAGAAGGCAGGAATTGTGATCTTAATATCAGAAAAAAAACCTTTAAGCTATCAAAAATTTAAAAAGTTGCAAAAGGACATGACATAACGATAAAAGGTTCAATCTGTCAACAAGAAATATCCATCCTAAACATATGTGCACTCAACACAGGAGCATCAGCATTTTTAAAGCAACTACTAAGTAAACTAAAAAAATATATATATATATATATTTTTTTACTCTAACACTATTATTGCAGGGGAAATGAATACCCCACTAACAGCCCTCGATAGATCAATGAGGCAAAAAGTCAACAAGGAGATCCAGAACCTAAACTTGACACTCGATCAAATGAACAAAATAGATACCTACAGTTTATTTCACCCAAAAGTCACAACATATACTTTCTACTCATCACCACATAGAACATACTCCAAGATCGAGCACACCTTTGGTCATAATATAAGCATAAACAAATTCCATAAGGTTGAAATCTTGCCAGGCATGTTCTCACACCACAGTGGAATAAAAAAAAATATCAACACCAGCAAAATTTTCCAAAGCCCACAAAGACATGGGCACTAACAGCGTGATGCTGAATAACTACAGGGTCAACACTGAAATAAAAGCAGAAATTAAAAGATTCCTGGAAACAAAGAAAATGAAGAAACATCTTGCCAACCCTTCTGAATGCCACGAAATCAATTCTAATAGGGGAATTTATGCCTCTACAAGCACATATCAAGAAAATGGAGAGAGCACAAGAGGAGAGCCTAACAAATCACCTAAGGGAGCTGGAAACAGAAGACCACCAACACCCCAAAGTTAGCAGAAGAATCCAAATCACCAAAATAAGAGTCCAAATACAGGACACAGAAGACAAAAATATCATAGAAAACATCAACAAAAAAAAAAAAGCTGGTTCTTTGAAAGAATTAACAAGATTGATGCATCCTTAGCCAGAATGACCAAGAAAAAAGGAGAAAAAGCCCAAATAAACACAATCAGAAATACAAAAGATCAAATCACAACTGAACCCAAAGAAACACAATTATCAGAGAATACTATGTACACTTATATGGAAACAAACTTGATAATCTAAATGAAATGGAGGACTTTCTGGCATCACAAAAGTTCCCATGGATGAAACAAGAAGACATTGAGACACTAAATAGACCAATAGCAACCTTGTAAATTGACTCTGTTGTACAAAAACTACCTACAGAAAAAAAACCCTGGACTGGATGGCTTTCCAGCAGAATTCTACAAAACGTACAAGGAGGAGCTGACACCAATTCTATCAACAGTATTCCAGGCAATTGGGAAGGATGGCGTTCTCCCCAAATCATTTTATGAAGCTAACATCACACTGATACTCACCCAGAAAAGATCCAACAAAAAAAGAGGACTACAGATCAATGTACCTTATGAACATAGATGCAGAAATACTCAACAAGATTCTAGCAAAT
>CAUYQG010003715.1:0-30152 GCA_963574415.1 Tarsius wallacei
TATGTGACCTGAATTTGAACAGCTTGTATAAGGGCCAAAACTGCAGTCTGTGAGAGACGGGAGCAACGAGTTTCCAAAGCTAACCATGCCTGTTGTTGTTTCAGAGCCTCATGCTTAGATCATCAGAGTTATTTCTGGTTAAATATGCTAAATTATTAGAGGGGAAAGTAATGACGTCTACAGTTCCCGAACACTTCCTAGAGGTCTCGGGGTCCACGGCCCTCCCTGATTTCTAAGGTTCAGTGGGCCTCCTTGGCCAGCTGCCAACAATTTTTCATAGTGAGGGTGAATTTCTTTTTACCTTCTCTTGCAGTTTCATTGTGAAAGGGTATCATCTAGTTTTCCTTTGGAAGAAATCGTTTTCATGGAAAATTTCTAGTACTTGTCTCCCCACACCTCACTTTTTCTTTCCAGAGAAGAAAGATTTATCTGATTGACCATATGAGGAAAAGGGTCACTAGGCACCAACATCTAAGGCATGTGTACATTTTCCTTTTTGGGTAATCAAACTGCATACTTTACATTTTCACCTTTCTCCCTCCTTGTAGCTTCCCCACCCAGACAGACCTTAACTATATGAGGAAAGGCATTGGGTTTTTAACTGTTTTATCTGCCACTGTGTGGATTGTGGGGGCGTTTGTGGAGGCTGGGAAGGAAAGTAGGAGGACAGTTTGACAATTTTCAGGAAATAGTTTTTGCCTTTAACACGAATAAACCTGACTTAGATTGTTATGACTCTTTTTTCTATCCTCAATTCATTCACAGCTGGGGGTATAAAAATGATTAATTATTTTTTCTTAAACTTCAGTACATGCAGGTAGAGGAGACTATTGGTTATTCTTAAAGCCATTAATAATTTCTGTTATACCTACATTTTTTAAAAACTTCCTTCAATCAAATGATACATTTTTTGGTAAAAATAAGAAGAAATTTCTAAAGTACATTCTGCAGTTCAAGGTGGATCTTAGATAAATATAAGTTAAACAGTTACATTCACCTGGTTATAAAGATTCAGGATACAAATACATATTTAATTTGAAGCATATTTATCAGTATCAATTATCAATGACCAATATTTGACTTTTTTAGTGACAAAAATAGCAATTTATAAAGTCAATTTGATACAACTTATTAAAAGCTAATTATCATAAATGAGGATTATAAGAGGAAAAATTTTAAAGATTAATTTTTTCAACTGACATTACAATAGTTTTATATTTTATAATAATAAAAGTATAATTCAGAACTTTCTGCATTCATTACTATTTAAATGGTGACTATCTCCCTCTGTAATCTGAAAGTGCTTGTTTGGCATACGAAATCAGAAATAATATAAATGTGTAGTTTTATCTAAGTTGTTTTGAGAGAACTAAAGCAGTCATTAGCTGATCAGTTTCTTTATATCTCTCCTCTTTCTGCTGATAATTTATGAATATTATCTTTTCATTCTTTTTAGCAAACCAGATATATTATAGCAAATCAGTCGTATATTTTAGGGGAAATTTATGTGAAATTAACTTAAATGTTTTAATTTTGGCCCTCAGTTATATGGCAATTGCAATAATATATTAAATACAGTAATACAATTTAATGCAATCAATTAGTTTCAGGTCTAATAACTTCAGTAACAAGTACTGTATTCTAGACCACCTAGGATAAACAGGTTTACAAACAAGCTAAACAAAAAGAAAACAAATAGGCCGGGCTCGGTAGCTCAGCCTGTAATCCCAGCGCTTTGGGAGGCCGAGGTGAGTGGATTGCCTGAGCTCGCGGGTTCGAGACCCGCCTGGGCAACTTGGCGAGGTCTCATCTCTACAATAAATAAAAAAATCAGCCGGTCATGGTAGCTTGTGCCTGTAATTCCAGCTACTTGGAAGGCTGAGGTGGAAGGATCGTCGGAGCCCAGCAGGTCGAGGCTGCGGTGGCCAGGAGCGGCCACTGCACTCCAGTCTGGGCAACAGAGTGAGACTCCAACTCAAAAAAAAAAAAAAAAAAGAAAACAAACAAAAACAACGATGGGAGGAATAAGACAAATCCAAGGGGGGAAAAAAAGCCTCAACTGGCTCAAAAAGCTTACTTATATTGCATGGCCTTGCTCTTAACACTGTTAAGAATTTTTTATTAAACATATTCTGAATTTCACAATTAAAATGTATTTGTTTCAGGATTTAACGTTTTACTCCACGTCAGGCAAATGTGCCAGCTGGCAAGTATTCAAAGAATAAAAGATCCATGCTTTCTAGGAACTCATGGCTTATTGGGGAGATATAGCCAAATTACTTAGGAAACACACATAACAACTTTTGCCACTGTAAATCAATTATTTGAAATAATCTGTATTGAGATTCTAAAGAATAATTATGAGTACTCGAAATGCAAAAGAGGACTGAGAGTGGGGAGATTGAATTTATTCTTTTTAGTGTAACAGAGCTCTACCACAGGCCCATAGCTTCAGCATTGAGCAGGTCTCATCACACACTAGGATGGATTTCAGGCCAAAGGGAATGGTAATATGAAATATTACTTCAGGATCAAAATTTTGCCAAACTTGAAGAAAACAGGCTCTGATCCTCTCGGCATCACATCTCTTCTAAATCTTTCAGGATATGGAATCATTGTACTAGTAAAGTAAAATTACCACAATCAAAAGACACATCTAATATCAAAGGTAATATTTCTAAGAATGTTCAAGTAGATATTAAGGGAATCCAAAGCAAATCTAAAGAGCAAGTCCTGAGCTTGAACATTTATAACCGCCATAAAAGATAAACAAAAAATAAAACAGAGGCTAGAAGAATATTTGACCATTGAAAAGATTCGGCAACATAAAATAATAAAAATAAAACATTTATAAAAGATAACGTATTTTAAAACATTTATTTCTGTCATTTGCAAGGGAGGGCATTATGTTAAATGAAGTAAGTCAGGAACAGAAAGACAAACATCGCATGTTCTCACTTACATTTGGAACTTAAAATAATTGTCCTCATGGAGATAGAGAGTAGAATGATGATTCCCAGAGACTGAGAAGGGTGGTGGGGAGACGGGAATAAAGAGAGGCTGGTTAATGGGTACAATAGTAAAGTTAGATAGAAGAAAAAATATCTAGTGTTTGATAGCTGGAGTTCACAAAAATTTACTGGAGTTTACAAAAATTTACTGTATATTTCAAAATAACTAGAGAAGTGGAATTGAAATTTTTCTAACACAAAAAAATGGTAAATGTTTGAGGTGATGGTTGTCTCTGCTACCCTCATTTGGTTACTACACATTGTATGCATGTATCAAAATATTACATGTACTCCATAAATATGTACAACAATTATGTATCTATACAAATAAAAATTTTTAAAAATTATAATAGGAAATAAAAACAAATTGAAAGGTCAATTTAACTTTATGTCATGTTGATTCTATAACATTTAAGAAGTTATGCACTCTAAATTAAAATATGATCAAACAAAAAACATGATTGACTTGGAAATAAATATAAAAATGAATTTGGGTGAGAAACATAAAGAGCTTGAGTCAATTAATAACCTAACTAAAGACATAAAAATAATACAATAAATGAAGAGCACAACGGATACTGTAAGTAATGGGGTAATCAATTATGCATCATATGCTAGTCAGAGAAATTGGAAAGTTTGATTGAAAATATCAGACAAAAATGAAAGCTATGAAGAATAGAGAACAACAGCTCAAGATACAGATAGTATACTCTTCCCCAAATGGAAAACTAACTAAATGCAACATATAAAATAATTAATTATTATCTGAAACTATTATTGAATGGGAAAGAACACTTTTATTACATGGCAGGTACCATAAATGAGTTTAACTTGCCCATATAAAGTTTAAAAAATTATAATTCAGGGAAATGATATTCAATCTATTTAGACAGATGAGAACAAATATGTCTAAAGAAGGAAACATCAGATTGATCTCAGCTTCTACTTCCATATTAAATATTACAAGAAGGGACTCCCAAAGGAAACAGAATTATTTTTTGGAGGGTATGCACCTTGGAGTCCAGACTTTCCCCACTAGGTAAGTGTTCTAGGAGCTCATCAGCATCAGTGTACTAGCTAGCTTTGTTGTGAAAGGCTGAATTTTTTTTGAAAATTCTTTCAACAGGTTTGTCCATTTCATGATGGGTGACTTATGATCTCACCTGCCTACACCTCACTGAGTGTTCAGCAGTTTTTGACCCCAAACTGCATGGCTCTCATGCCCTATACCCTCCCTATTCACCTGATCTCACCCCAGCAACAGTTTTTATTTCTTGGGATGAAAAAAGTTCTCAAAGGGAAATGTTTTACCGATGTGGAAGAGGTGAAACAAAAACCGGCAGAAGCACTAAAGGACATCAAAATTGATGAGCTCAAAAACTGTTGAGCAGTGGTAAAAGCATCTCTATAGGTATATTGCATCAAACAGAGAGTATTTTTGAAGGTGACTAAAGTTTAAGCATGTAAGAAAGCATACACAATTTTTAGAAGTGAATTCCACATTTTTTGGAGTCCCCCTAGTTACATGATCATGGAACAACTTCTACAAGCTTTTAATGAGAATATTTTGGTCCAAAATAGTGTAGTCTCCTAAATTGTCACTTCATATTGACACAAGAAAAGAGAATCTGTAGTATTTGCTATGAAAATTTCATCCATTTGCGTTTTTAAAAAATAAATCAAATATATAATTCAACTTGCAATAGTAACAAAATGTTATGTGTACAAGGACTTACAAACCTTGCCATCTATGCATTTCTATTGGAAAATAGATTTATCAAATTTACTGGATGTTTATTCTAGACAATTGCATTCTTTTCCTATAGCTACAATAACAAATTTATATAAACTTGATGACTTAAAACTGAATAAATTTATTTTCTTATATTTTGAAGTCCCCAAAACCAAAATTAAGGTGTCAGCAGCTCTGCATTCCCTCTGCTGGCTCTAGGAAAGAATCCTCTGCCTCTTCCAATTTCTGAAGTTACTTATGGCTGTGCCACTCCAATCTCTGCCTCTGCCTTTATTTAGCCTTCTGTTTATCTCTCTGGCTTCTTTTCTTTCTCTTATAAGAACACTTGCAATTGTACTTAGGGCCCACTCAGATGATTCTGGACTATTTCAACCTGGTATCTTAAATGTAATTACATCTACAAAGATGCTTTTTATAAAAAAGGTCATTCATGGATATGGGACATATCTTTTTGGGATCCACCATTCAAATCACTACATGAACCAAAAAATACAAATAAATATATAATTTTTAAAAATTATGCTATAATGCTATTGAAACTTTAAAATGTTTTCATAAATTTGAAAAAAGATTGATTGTTATACAGTCATGGTAATGAGTAACATTCAGAATTGACTATAAATTTATTTAATTAGTCAACAACAGCTAGCCTCCGCAAACATGATTTTGTAGGTCACCAATTAATGGGAACATCACACTCCTAACATCAGCAAATCAGGAACAAACTCGCATCAATCAACATGCCTTTCAGGGCCAACCAATGAACAATATCCTCACCTGAATAATCATGCTTCTAAAAGTGATGTCAACCTACTTATGTCTCTGGATGTTCATAAATTTTTGAACTCCAAGCTTCTCAAAGACCTTGTATATGATGAGCAGTTTTCTCTGCTTGAAGAGACCATTTTTGATTATTTCTTAAATATATATGTAATCAAGAATCCATATATTAGGATTAATCAAGAATATATACAGCTACTCAAAGCTTCTCAAAGACCTAGTATATGAAGAGCAGTTTTATATATATATAAATAAATATATATATAAAAAATATATAAGGAATAATCAAGAATGGTCTCTTCAAGCAGAGAAAACTGCTCATCATATATATCTAAAGGCAAGTAAAGCTTGACTTATATTTGGAAACATATATTTTAGGTCTTCAGAAGAAAAAAAAGCTTATATACCCTATATGTAGTCTCACATTGCAATAAACTTAATTTTTGACTTTAATAAATTTAGTACTTTTTTTTTTCAAGCTAAGACATTATTCTATGCAGTTGCCTCTCATGGTGAAAAATGCTGTTGATTTTTCAACTAAAAATTGTCAAGGAAAGAAAATCAATATTTCTGAAAAAAACTTATTTTCAGCTATGCTTTTCTTAGTTATAACTTTTATTTTCTCCAATGTGCCTGTAGGTGTTTCCCCAAAGGGATTTCCGATTTTCTTGACAGTACATTTGGTACGATTCTAAGAACAGAGAACTACTGACTTTGTATATAATCTCTCGGTTCACTATTCTGGTTAATAACACATTTAGAGATTCCTGAAGTACTTTTTTTGTGTGACTACTGACAATAAAACTAAAAGCTGAAAATTGTTCAGGAACTCTGTAGTCTGTTGTACCAAAGAGATTAGGTCAACAGCATATGTTCTAAACTATAACTTAAGCTGTAGGGTTAATATTGAGATCAATTTAGTAAATCATACCTAATCCACAATGACACACTCTAATTTTACTAAATCTCCATGGCCTGCTCTTTCTCTCTGCACTCTAATCTTTTACAATTATATTGAGCTCCTTTATGAAATATAATATCTAGCAATATAATTTAATTTATGATACCAGAACATAAAGCACAAGAAATTATATTTTTTACTCAGAACACAATACAAATTCTCCTAAATCTTTTTTTTAAATCAAAATAAAACAGGAAGAGATATAATTTGTTAATTTGTATTCATTTTTGTCTCTGAGCACACAGATGCATGTTAATTTGGATGAATATATGATTTCATAATATTGTAGAACTTATTATTTGCTATGAACCAATAACAGTTCCATGTTATTAATTTAGAAAGTAATATAAATATTGCTTGTCTATATAGCAAAAAGACATATTATTCCATTATTTTAATGGGTAGAAGATTCAACTTTATTCTCGCATGAAAGAAGAAGAGTGATGGTAGTGTTCAGTTCTCAGGGCTAACTTTTACATTAAACATTTAAATTGCCCTCAGTAAGAAGCCTTCAGTAAAAGGAAACATTATGCGTCATTTCACAAAAGCATGAGAGAACATTATAGGGTCAGTGTACCAGGAAGGAATGGAGATAGGTTTGTGCCAACTATTAATCAGAGAGAAAAAAAATACCTAATTGTTATTAGAAGAATAAGACCTCTTTGGCCCTAGAAATTTTTTGTTTTGTTCTAAGTATTAAGTTAAACATTTTCAATTTATTCTGAAATTTTCTCTGAAACTCTTTCTGCTTTTCTTTCCTTTTCAATAATACCAGAATAATAACAATATTTAACTTGTGTAGTTGCTCTAAGGTCTAAGTTATATAAACTTTCATACGTGCCAATTTGAATTTGTAGTTACATGCTATCCTATTTATGATGTCTACTGTTATTTCTACTACTACTATTGCTATTACCACTCCTTGGTTTCAGTCTCTTTGTTAGTCCTAATATAAAAAAGCAAAAAACATCACTCCATACCTTAAGGATCTCCTTGTGTATAAGGAGGAGATCTCATGAATCTTGAGCATGTGCCGTAAGAACTGCCTAAGCACAACACTGTGAAAAGACAGTGAAGAAAGCTACTGTAAGTTCCAAAGAAGAAATTTTAAACACTCCAAAAGAGGAGACAATATTTGAGTGAGAAAAATCTTTAAAAATGACTGAAAATTCTTCAACAAGGGAATGGTATGTGCTGAAGCATACACAGATGAGAAAGCATGACATATTCAAAGTTCCAGAAATAGCTGAAACAGCTGAAGTACAAAAAGTTAACAGTAAAAGATGAGTTGTGTGCATGTAAGTTTGACTTTTTAGTTTCAGAAATAAAACCTATTACAGCAGCTTAAAAGTGGAAGTGTTTGTTGTTGTTTTTAGAGATAGTATCTTGCTTTGTTGCCTAGGTTGGAGTATAGTGGCATGATCACAGCTTACTGCAGCCTCAAACTCCTGAGCTCAAGCAATCCCTCTGCCTAAGCCTCATGAGTAACTGAGACTGCAGGTGTGCATGACCATGCCTGGCTAATTTGCTTTCACTTTTTTTGTAGAAACAGGGTCTCACTATGTTACCCAGACTGGTCTCAAACTCCTGGCCTCAAGTGATTCTTCCACCTTGGCTTCCCAAAATGCTGGTATTTTTAGAGAAGAATATGTAGAGTGTGAAGGGCTAAGAAAAAGGATTACTTACTATAAATAGAAGTAATATGTGGATGAGTTTAATTATTTTGAGACATGCTTTTAAAGTTTGCTTGGGTGACTGAAATAGTTTGCTTAGCTGGGTCAAAAGTATCTCCACTCCATGGATACTTCAGCCTCACTATCCAGGCACAACCTCTCTGGGATCTCCACTGGGATCTCTGGGATCTCCGGTGGTCATTAAGTACTCTCCTCTCTGTCTGGATGGAAGAGCCATCTCCATTCTGTGCTGTGGAAATGGTTTCACTGCTTTGTGAGGTTTAAGGCTACTACAGATATGCAATTTTTAACTCTATAAATTTTAAAAGAAACTTTATACAGATTTCTGGGGATACTTTTCCAAGTAGCCACTTTGTTTCTGGAACTCTGCCCCACAATGTACAGTCACTTCAGCCTTCTCAAACTCTAATTGACATCATCTAGGATTCTGAGATTCAGGATTTGGTGGGCTCTGTTTGAGTCCCTTATCTCTTGTTCCACCATTCAAAAATAGCTTCCAGGAAGAAAACAGAGATATTATAGGAATCATCACATTTCTATTTTCTCAGGGTTCACAGTCCTGCCTTGCCTATTTTCAAATTTCTAAACGAATATTTTAATATATTTTGCCCATTTTTCTAGTTGCTCTAGTGGAAGAAGTATGCTTTTTTTCTTTACTTTCTTTCTCCCTCCCCCCCGCCCCCATATCATGACCTAACGTAAAACTCTTCAGGAAACATTTTGAATTTTCCTTTACCTCAGGTTTTGCTAAAGCATTAAAGAAGAGGGAGGTAGTTTCAAAAGCCCATTCCGGTAACCATCTGCTTCATAATTTCCTGGGGTGCTTATTAAAATGCAGATTCCTACACTCCACTGTAATCTAATCAAAATCCCCAGTGGTGGGCCCAAAGTATCTATATGCTTAAGAATTAGGCAGAAAAATGTTTACACACTGCTAGAATAGAATTTAGATAGGCAAATATTGGATTAAAACTCTCTTATATGTGTAATATGAGATGTATATAATTTATTTATAAAACTATAAAAGCAATTAATATACCAGGATTTTGAACACCCTAATTGAAGATGCTATAAATTAAAATGCCAGGAACTTCTTGCTCATATTTCTAACTATGAGTTTTAGATTATTATAAAATATCATTTTTAGAAATGTTACCATATGGCCAGATGCAGTGTCTCACAACCCTAATCCCAGCACTTTGGGAAGCTGAGGCAGGAAAATTGCTTGGGCCCAGGAGTCCAAGACAAACCTGGGCAACATAGCAAGACCTCGTCTTTATAAAAAAATTAGCTGGGCATGGTGGTGTATACCTGAAATCCCAGCTACTCAGGGAACTGAGATGGGACAATTGCCTGAGCCCAGGAGGCCGAGGCTGTTATGAGCTGCAATGGTGTCACAACATTCCAGCCTGGGTGACAGAATGAGATCCCAACTCAAGAATAAAAATGTTATAATATTCATTGTATAAGACTTGAGATGTGGTCTAACGTGTTTAATGTGTTCTGATAGAACTGAAAGGCAATATGAGAGGAAAAATTCATCATGAACTACGCCCAGGTTTTCATAAATTATTCTTGCACTAAAGATGCCATGGCAAGAAAGTGAGAGGAAGGTGTTAGGTGTTGCTGAAAGACATGTTTTGGGAGATGGAATAATGAGGAAGGGTAATATTTGAGCAAAAGACAGAAAATAAAGCAATAGGATTAGGGGCTTTGGAAGATGGAAGTTATTGTGATTAAACTGGGGAGGTCAGAAGGCATCAGAAATAACCTTTACCTACCTTTCATCCTGTTCTGGGTGACGTTTTCAAGTACTATGATGTCATTCCAGATTAAATGTGACTTTAGATTAATATGGGTATTGCCTCCTCTTACAAATAAAATAGTAAAATATAATCTTGAATAGAAAATAAGGGGTATCTGGCTTTGTTCTTTTCTCTTATTTCCTTACACAGAATATTGATTTATCCCAAATTACATTTGGAAAATGGGATGGCTGCCACCTGAAACAATGTTTGCCCAACTACCCCTTTTAAGATTAAAAAGGGTTAAATTGGCTATCTAAAAGCACACCACCTTTGGAGTAGAATTATGCACCAGAGAAGGAAATTTGCAGATTTAAAGGAACTGCATACTTGTTGATTGTGTGGGTGAGAAAGTACAATGGTTTGCTTATTCACTCAACCCCTTAGAGGACTTTTGAACAATCGAAGATGATGACTTCCAAACAGTCCTTAGTTTATTTCTAGTCTTTTGCCCCACTTAACTCCACTCTGCCCCACATTTATTTCAGGAACACTGACTGTGCAAACCATTTCTCAAAAAACAATCTGAGTAAATAAATAATCAGATTTTTACCAAATCATCTTCATGTTCAACTCGGGGGAAATATTAAACATGTGCCATATTTGCCCTACATCAGCAGCATAATTGGAAAAGCAGCATGCTTTGAATGAGCACAGAAAGGGAAACTTAAAAGAGGAGAGAAAGACGTATTACAACCTCTTTTTTTTTTTTTTTTTTTTTTAGTTTTCTCAGGTGAAATAATTTATTTTAGCTCTGCTTTTCTGAACCAACAATTTTTTCTGCTGCCACATCTCCATATGTGGGTTAGTCATTCTTAATTTTTAATATAAACTTATTTTAAAGTAATTTTAGTTTTATAGAAAAATCGCAAAGAGAATTCTGTATACCCCACACTGTTTCATCTATTGCTAACATCTTACACAATGGAATATTTGTCACAACTAATTAAACAATATTGCTACATTATTCACTAAAGTTCATACTTTATTTATCTGTTCATCTCCTTAATTATTACCTAAAGTCTTTATTCTGTCCCAGGACCCTATCCAAGTTTTCACATTACATTTAGCTGTCATGTCTACTTAGATTCCTTGGGGCTGCGACAGTTTCTCAAAAATTGTCTAGTTTTTTTTTTATGACTTAGTTATTCATTTTTGACTGAATGATTAATTAACTGGTCAAGGGGAAAAACCAAGAGAATAAGTTGACTGAAAAAAAGATTCAACATACTCATTGTTGACCTCTAGTACAGCAAAGCTTGGATTTTGGTCAAAATAGAAATTATACTCAATAATTTCATTATCTAAGTAAGTTGTAAATTGTCACTTTAAAAAAGTGATTTTTGACCATTCAATGTGAACCCTCCCCACAGTGGATAAAAAAAGTTTATAAGCCGGGCTTGGTGGCTCAGCCTGTAATCCTGCACCTTGGGAGGCTGAGGTGAGTGGATTGCCTGAGCCCCAGGGTTCGAGACCCGTCTGGGCAACTTGGTGAGACCTCATCTCTACAATAAATCAAAAATTAGCCAGGCATGGTAGTGCACGCCTGTAGTTCCAGCTACTTGGAAGGCTGAGAGGGAAGGATCACCTGAGCCCAGCTGGTCGAGGCTGCGGTAAATGTTGGCTGCAAATAAATGTTGATGGGGAATAGATTATAATGTTTTCGGTGTTTTCACTGCACTCCAGTCTGGGCGACGAAGTGGGACTCCAACTCAAAAAAAAAAAAAAAAAGTTTATAAACACCAGTTTTTCCCCCTGCCAGGCCAGTAGTTTTCCTGGATCATCACCGTTTATATTGATAATTCAACTAGAAAGCTTGACCTTGAGTAATAGGACTGTTGTTCTATTGAATAAGATTTTTTTTAATGAAAATAATCAACTAATATGATATTTTTGCCTGAATACATATTCTATGCTAACTCAGTTGTACTGAAAACCTGTTGAACCAGGAAAAACACCGAAAACATTATAATCTATTCCCCATCAACATTTATTTGCATTTAAGGATGTAATATAATGATGTTATCTTTGGAAAAAAATGTTTAAATAGATGTCTGTGTGATTGCATAGTTATTTATATTTTAACTTCATTTGCAAATTGAATTAATGAATATGTACAAAATGATCTGTGGGTATCATCAAATGGAGAAAAGGCATAGAAAAAGTGAGGCTAGGTAATAATTGTAGTATCTGCTGATTTCATGGTTTTGCTGGAAGCTCATCAACAGGAAAAAAATATTCTGTGTACAGGTATTGAACCTAACGGTTTCCTCTAATTTTGAGATTCTCTTTTAAGTATTTTCTCACTCTTGTGTCTGGTTCCATTGCCCAAAGCACTTCTCTGAACCTCAGATCAGCCACTCCGAGGCCACACAATATTGGGAACAAGATAAAGATTTAGGTACTTAATAGACCTGGTTAAAGTTCTACTTCTGCAGTTTTGTATACTTTGACTTATTGGCAACCTCTTTGATCTTGTTTAATGTGCTACTCCCTAACTTGAAGGTATGTAATGACTATTTAAAAAGGAAATATATTGAAGGTATATAATAACTATTAAAAAAAGAAAAACACACATAATAATTACTTAAAATATTTTTACTTTCTGTAGAGAAAAAATATATAATATACAGTTTATCCAATTGTGCAGAAGATAAAGTTTTACATTTGGTTTAAGCTGAAAGGAAATGATGCTTTGTTTTCTTCCCTGAATAAGACTGAAGATCTAAAGAATAATAGTGCATTAGGCAGTTTTTTTATTTGCTGCCAAGATGTATGTTTATAGATATAAAAATCTACAGTAGGACTTTCAAACTAATTTTCATGACTATATTTGAAGAGATTTTCTTTGTCACTGTAATCATTATCCCAAATATAAATGACAAAGTCACAAGAGAAAAAGCTGATGTGCCCCTTCTGTTTGTGTTCACAAACCTCTAGTTTCTATGCAATCTCTGGTGCATGGATTATATGCAAATATATGAGTATCAGTGAATAGTATTTTTATTATTTTATTTTATTTTATTTTTTAAGTGAAAAAGCAAGATTTATTGAGGACAGAAAAGCTCCCACAGTGGGAGGGGGCCCGAAGGGGTTGCCCAGTGGAGAGTATTTTTAAATACCTTTCATTAGCTACCAAGCTAAATTTTTTCTATTCTTCATCAACTCAACACCTCATAGCAACAATTTTCACCTTTCTTTGCAATGAGATGTCATTGTGGAAAGAGATGATAAATGATACTCACAGAACTGTTTCCTGCAGTATTTTTGGAAAGGCCATGTGTTCAGCATAGTTTATGTCAAAAGGTACAGACCACAAATTCAGATTCTTTCCATATGCTTGAAGGTCAGACAATGGCAATGAACACTAAAGAAAAGACATCTCTAGTCACTGCTTCTATTTATGATCCTTCCTTATGAAAATCTCATTTTAGAATCCTTTTCTGAGGAGAATTTGAAATCAAGAAGTAGAAGTGATCTATTTAAAATTATTTCAGTTCAAGTTTTCAACATAATATTTATCCTGTTCATTGGAGGAAGTTGCTTGTAGAGTCAGGATTAGGCTTTTGTTCTGAAAGGAAAAGTCTCAATTGCAACTGTATGTAACTTTATTAAAATCTCTGATCATTTAATAAGTAGTAATATCTAGTTGTAAAATATCCACTTCTCATTTATTTGCTAATGACCTCATCCTTTCTATTTCACATTATTTAATAAGAATCTGTCCATAGTTTATTCTTGTAGGGTCTTCCGTCTCTCTGTTTTTTTTTTTCCAGAAATACCAAACTAAGATTGAGAGAGAAAATAAACATAAAAGAGTCATAATTTAATAAGTATAATTTAAGGCTATTTTTGATATATGCTGGATGTTTATAAAGTGTTAAATTATGTAGCTGTTCCTTTTATCAGTTCAATCTTAACACGTGAATTGGTGGAGATTCAAATGTATAAAGCCAAGTTACCTAAGGTAAAGATTGTGGTCTCTCTGCCCAGCTTATTACAGCAATCTGTGAAACCACATAATGCCTGAGGATACACAGCTACCAAAACATCCAGAAAGTAAATGGTGAACATCTGATCACCACATTTGTCTCCTTCTGAGTGAATAATTTTCTATTAACAATGCGAGCCCTATATGCATGGAAAAGAAGCTGAATATAGCACAATAGGCTGTGAGGTTAAAAGCCCTGAGTCAAAAAGCAGGGAGGAGTGTGAAGAGGACAGGAAAAAGTGAAGAAGGGTGTAGATAAATCTACGGATGAAACAAATTGCCTTATTTTCAAACAATAAAAATAATCTTGAAGAGCTTTGGAGCCACCACTTGCCTTCAGTGTGGTAGCAGTAGAGCTGAAGTCTTTTCTCATAATGTCACATTTTCTCTTACTTTTTGCTATACCAACTTTTTTCCCCACAAAATATGCGAAGTTCTCATTAGTGTACTTTTCCTGACGTCCTGGCTCACTGCATTATCAACCTGGGTCGGCACTTTCCCTGCTTCTCTCCTATATTGACATGTCTCCCACTGGCCTCATCTCACACATTTCATCTTCAGCTGCCCAGTCTTGCTTCCTATATTAGCTGTGTCTTTTGTTTTTCAAGGACAAACTAACATTGTTTTTCATATTTGTTTAATCCAGAGGGAAAAAGAACTGAAGCATTTGTTCACTTTAGCCTAAAAAAGATAGGGGGCTTGTCCAGCTGGAATGAGAATAAAAGAGAATATTCTATAAAATGCAAGAATCTGAATGTAACTTAATAGAGTAGGTCCAGGACACTATCTATTCTCCAAGACTAGATGAGTCTGATATACTGTGTTTGCCTTACTCCTCTTCTTAGTCATTGAATAGCCCTGTACAAAGCTTAAATAAAACTAGCACAGCCGCATCTACAGAGTCCTAGACTAAGTCTATTTAGAATTTAAACTTTTCCCCTGGTGTTAAAATTTACTCTTGGGTCCCCTGCTCAGCCTGAGACAACTTCCCACCTTTTGCTATCCTTTCTTTGATCTTCTAGATCAGATTATCATGACCTGTTAATACTTTCTCCATCAATCTATGCAGACTTCCTGAGCTTGAACCTTCTTGGTCAAAACTTTCTTGTTGACACAGATTCTTTGTATAAAATTACACAGGATAAATTAATATAAATCTGATTTACCAAAAAATATGGAAGGGTATATAGGAAAAGTAAAAGTAGTCTTCTATACTAGCTTATAGTCTCTATGTTAGTCTAAGGTAGTGTATGCATAAAGATGTATATTGCCAGACATTTTTAATTTTAAAAAACACCAAATTTAAATATATGCATTATTTTTATAAGTTGTATTACCATTTGTTAAGAAATAAAATCATTGCATAATTATGTGATTTTTTAAAAAAGTAAAAGCGTTTCTTGAATATTTTTAAAGTTGGTTTACATAGTTACCCCTATTTTTAATCTGTTGCATGATATAGTATAGTATCAATTTTATACACATCTTACTCTATATTTATTGTTTTCAGTATTTTATGTACAATGCAATGAACATAACTCTTTTTGTTCATATTTATGATTTATTATGAAAAATTGATTATTGGTGAAAGTGAAGTAGCCAAATCAATGCATTTGTGTTTTTTTTAACTTTGATAAACAGTGTTGAACTGCAAACAAATTATTTGTACCAGTGTGCAATTCCATTAATAGCAAAGACTGATTATTTCCACATATTTTTCAATCAGTTGATACTATTAGCATTTCATTTTTAATTTTACTAACCAAAGAACAAAAAATGTAATTCAGTGTTCACAAGGGATGTCCAGGTCCTAGAACAACTTCTGACAAGCAGCAAGTCCTCAATAAAAAATTGACTGAATAAGCAAATAAATATGTGAATGAATAGATAAATGAATAAGGTGGCTGCAAAAATTAAGTGAGATATGTGCTTTTGAAAGAATTTGAATATATTTGCTTTGTAAATAGAATAAACAAACAGATCACTATAGTTAAAGTACTTGTTAGATAGTCAGGCTTTGCCAATTTCCCCCTTGATAGCATGAGATGGTAAAATAATTTACTATGGGGAAGAGGAAAATGGAAGAAAAAAGCTCCCAATCTTCTCCAGATTCAAGAAAAGGAGTACACTTATTTTTAATATACTGAATTCCACCTTGAGTTCAAAAAATGAGAGGCAGTCAGTATCTAAACATATATAAACAATGAGAATAATAATAACAAAAGCCACAAAAACAAGCTCCCAAGGACTGAAGATCATTGTGATAAGAAATAAATATGGTTGTGATTTTGACTAAAACCAGACGAGAAACCTGTCATCCAAGCAGAAGTCAATGCCCACCCCTAAAGTGGTCCAAAGTTGGGTTCAGATACTGCAGTCAGAATCAGCTCACACAAAAAATGATGATGGTCAAAGTTAAGTGGCAGCTATGCAAACCAGTTAGTGACCAGACTGTCCTAGACACCAAAGAGCAGAATGGTTTAACAAGAACTCGGCACACAGGAATCAGGCAGAGTGCAGAAACTGAATGAGCAGAGAAAATGAAGCAGAGAAAGAGACATAAGTCACTGGTAATGAGGGGGAACACTGAGGAGTGAGGCAGAGCTTTGCCTTGGGCTCTGGACTTTTGTGTGGTTTCTGTCATGGGAGGAATCAATTTTAGCCTGGTTAGTCTTTGATGAGACAATAATTGGGAAGAATCTGGCTGGGGTTGAGTGGGTGTGGCAAAAACCGACAGAGATCGATGTTAAACACATCATGCTAGAGTGACCAAAAATAAAACAGAAACACAAGAATTGGAGGCTCTCACAGAGTTTAATTTTTGTAAACTTTTGTAAACTTTTCTTACATAATCTAGGGCTGAAAAACTACAATATTTGAAAATAGATATCCATGATATCTATTAATATCAGAGAATTCTTTGAGTTCATGAATTTTTTATAACTGTTTATGCATTAATTCATGTAATACTTATGGCCATTGAAGGTAAATATTATAATCCTTACTTTGCAAATGTAGAAAATGAGGCACAGAAATATTTAATAGCATTCCTAAGGTCACATAGATGGAAAACAACAGAGTCGGGATTCAAGCAGAGAATTCAGGCAAAGGGAA
Organism: Tarsius wallacei; assembly: GCA_963574415.1. Taxonomy (NCBI): domain Eukaryota; kingdom Metazoa; phylum Chordata; class Mammalia; order Primates; family Tarsiidae; genus Tarsius; species Tarsius wallacei. The sequence goes on from CAUYQG010003715.1 coordinate 17,110, forward strand.
CCATCAGGGAAAAAGCCAGTGCAACAAGTTGGGAGTTTTAGGTAGCAGGAAAAACGGCCATGAGTGGGAGCAGAGTGTGGGATTGGTAGAGTAGGTGCCCAGATAAGGGTGTTTTCTTTCAAAACTGTGATTTAATATTTAATTAATTTTGCTTTTAGAGATCCAATTTAAAGAAATTAAACTGATAAGCTAAGGATTTTGACAATTTTAAAAGAGCCCTGATAGAGGTGCAGAAACACACCCAAATGTTTTCCTAACAGGAGTATATCTTTGGCCATGACAATGTCATAATTCTGTCCTTAGCTTAAATCTTTCTTTAAAGAGAACTCTTAATGAACTTAACTCTTGATCTCACTTCTGCATTGTTTTTATTGAATGTTTGTAATTGAAAGTTAATTTATCTCCTTAAGTTACCTTATTTCAAAATCCAACATTATCTGATTTTCCAAATCAGTTTATTATATCAAAAGCTTCTTTTCTGTGATATTATTATTGCTCTCTACTAGAAGAGTCTTTTTAATTTTTTTACTTTTCTCGTTCTTCAATCTCTTCTACATAATCTGCCATCTAATCCTGTTTTTATTACCTTCTGATATTTCAAAGTCACCAATTTTACATTTGCAGTTACTGTCACTACATTTTTATCTTTAAATAGTTTTATTTTCTTCTTTTTGATTTGTACGTTTTTTGTTTTTTTGTTTTTTTTTTTTTGCCTTTCTGCACTGGCTACAATTTCTAATATTGTGGGGCTTTTTTGTATTTTTTAAATTTTAATTTTAGGGTTGTGGAGTACATGTGAAGATTTGCCACATAAGTAAGTTGTGTGTAGATGAGGTTTGGTCTTCTAGCATGTCTTCTCTTCTCTTGGTAGTGGAATTTCTTTTACTTCATTTTTACTTCATTTAAGGCAAGAATCATAAAAAGTTGATTTTGATCGCAATAGCCTTGTAGCTAGTCTTCTTGTCTTGTCCCTTCTCTCTCCAGCTTACTCTGCATCTTTCTGCCAGAATTATCTTTCTCAACAGTCAATTGCTGTTACTATATGTGTGTGTGTGTGTATGTATGTTTGTGTGTGTGTGTATGTGTGTGTGTGCATGCAGTGAACATAAACATTCTAATTAATGTCCTTTGCCCTGAATGGTTATACTACTGGTTCTATTGTACACAATAAGCCACCAATTATGCCACATGGCTCATCAATATCTATTGAGTTAATGAGTTTTCTTTAGTATAAAATGGAGGTAGATATAATGTTTATATTAGAAATGTTTAATTTAAGGATTTAGATGTTTGCTTGCAAATACTTTAAAAATAATAGATTAGCATCTGAATAGAAGGGATTGGTTGGAAGATTTTCTTACTCAACAAAAACATGTGTACTTTTTTTTTTCTGAAGGTAGTGTTATGTGAGGCTGTGATACTTAGATCTGTGGTGCCCATCTTACAAATGAGAGTGAGGGAGATACAATGCAACATAGAATAGAACTCAGTCTTTGATGATATTTTTGAGTTAGTATCAACCCTTCTACTATCCTCCATGGAGAATTGTTACATAAGAAAATGTATGTCTTCACAGATTTTAATGATTAATTAATTAAATGTCCTGTTACTTGCAGCTGAAATCTTTCTATCTGATACTTATTTCTACTTCATTCTTCACAGCCTACCATTGTTTTATGCATTTAATAAATAATATTTACTTTATTAGCAACTATATTATTCTTTAATGTGTTTCATTATGAAATAACAAACAATTGGTATTCTTCAACAAGCCAAAAAATTGAGTCACGTAAGACAAAAAAAAGCATTAACAAATTAATATAATTATGTACTTTAGCAGAAGTCCATATGACTAAGGCTTGACTAAACAGTCCTTAAAATGGCAACATTCATGCTATCAGTAATAAGAACTTTAATAAATTCGAAATTATGATATAGTACCTTGTTTCCCAACTGTGATATGACACATTAGCAAAGTAAAATTCCATAGCTTTATGCCTAATATCTCCTCATTCCCTTCTTACAAATTTTGTCTAAAATTTCTTTACTTGTTTTCCCTCCTGCTGGAGTGTCACTGTCTTATAAATTAAATTTAGAGACAATGATTGGAATATTTTAGGAATACTTGAAGACATGGGCAAATATCCTAAGGTAGTCCTGAAGATGAGTTCTTAGAAAATTCCATGCTTATTATTATAAATTTGTTTCATCAAAAGAAAATTGTTCTGTCAGCCGCTGACAATGTTTAGCAGTCTATAATACTAATAGAAATTGCATCAAATATATTTTATTAAATGGGATATTATTTCTGAAGCATTACTTCAGAATGGCCAGTCTTTTAGCTCCTAGCTAAGTATGAATTTTTTTTCAATATTTAATAAAAAGATGTTATAGAATTGTGCTAAATTTGGGTGAGTTGTTAGTAGAAAAGCTGATTCTGTGATTAAAATAAGTTTACAACATTCAAAACTGCTTAGGAGTATAGAAGTTGTCCACATTATATGATGAAATTGAAATTTCAATTCATAAACACAGCTGGAAACCTCTGAAAGCAACTTCCAGATGCTATGACAGAGCTCCTTCCAGATTTTAAACAGCTCCTGTCAAAACTACTGGGAAACAGACACTCTATGCCTATGGGAAATTGAGCATGCTTCTTATCTCATAGCTGCCAATTTTAAAGGTCTTATAAGTCAGGACAGAAGCTTATAATTGTCTACCTATACTTCATAATCATACTGGATTTTAAAGGTTCTACTGAATCTCATTAGTACAGTAGCTCTCTTGCTACGATAAGTATAAATATCATTTGAAACATTTCTTAGCATGCAGAGGTCTGGGACTCAACTTTAGAGATTTGATTCAGTATACATGAGGCAGATCAGGGGTCTGAACTTTTAGCAAGCAATACAGGCAATTCTAATGCAAATCTTCTAAGGATCACATTTAGATGAGCATATCTTTAGCTAGAAGTAAACAAAAAAGATAAACCAAAAAGTTTAAACAGACTTGGGTTACTAATTGTAAGAATATGCTATGTATTTACCCTTCTATTTTTTGCAACAGATGTTCTAAGATAGAAAGTTGTGGAGTACTATGTATCAAACTAAACCCTCTCAGACACAACAATTATAATTCCGAATAAAATGTTAATGAAAACAACTACATTATTTAAATCCACTGGAGAGTAAGAAAGAGTTGACAGGAACTGGAGGGTATTCAACTCTTGTAGAAAAGGAAGTACACGGAAATACTGGTATTTTCTTTCTTAATAACTAAACACCTTCCCCACTCTACCAGGCAATGGTCTGCTAAAACTCTAGCAGAAAGTCAGGTCGTTCTCGCTTGAAGTATGAAGATGGATTTCAGAGCTGTCAAAGCTGGTAGAAATCAAGTAAAGAAATTTCAGAAAACAGAGAGCTACAGGGGAGTATCTTTAAAATTGTATATAAGCTCTTCTTAAGTATCTAGTTGATTACTAGATAGTATATACATTTAGAAGAATCTAAAGAACACAGCAGAAAACAATATACGTAAGACTGGAAGCACTGAGAGGAAACTTAAGCAGAGTTTAGAGTTTGAATCCAATTAAACTGCTTGTCAAAATAAAAATTAATACTCTTCACAGAAATATAGCAGAATTCAGAGTCTGCAATGTATTATTCAAAATATCCAGTATAAAATGTTTAAGAATTAACAAATACATGAAGAAACAACAACAAAAAAATGTGTTCCAGGGTCAAGAAAAAGTCAATAAACTGGGACAATCTGAGCAAAAAAAAAGATAATAGTAACCTTTTTTTTTTTTTTTTTTGAGTTGGAGTCTCACTTTGTTGCCCAGACTGGAATGCAGTGGCCGCTCCCGGCCACTGCAGCCTCGACCTGCTGGGCTCCAGCGATCCTTCCGCCTCAGCCTTCCGAGTAGCTGGAATTACAGGCACGCGCTACCACGCCCGGCTAATTTTTTGATTTATTGTAGAGATGAGATCTCACCAAATTGCCCAGGTGGGTCTCGAACCCGTGGGCTCAGGCAATCCGCTCACCTCAGCCTCCCAAGGCGCAGGATTACAGGCTGAGCCACCGAGCCCGGCTGGAGTTTCTTTATTGGCTATATTTTCATTTTTCAAATTAATATTATATTACTAATGAAACTTTTTTTAAAATTCCAGCCCACTTCAACTGACAGAGCTGCAAGCCCCCACAAGAAGAACCAAAACCAGCAAAGGATCATAGAAGAAGAGCCCAGTCAAAGACTTGGAGATCTGGCATGGTGGGGAAGGAGTGGGGACTGTGGAGGGAAGGGGAATGGGGCCGGGAAGACCCTGAAATGGGACTGGCCAGCACATGTTCACCATTTGCTTCCTTTTTGGAAGGGTATTCCCTTCTATATTTGCTCAAAGTCGACTTGTGCTATATATAATCTGAATTCCTTAACTGTGAAACTTTTTCTTGCATTGGGTCCACTCCACTTAAAATTGTGTCGACAGTACACTGTCGATGGTCAGGTGGGAGGGATGGTTGGTCTTGAGCCACCTCAACGGACTTTGGTCGTGATTAAAACTGATCCAGGCAGGGTAAAGTTGCCCAAGTAGGAGGAGGGTTTTCCTGATTCTAAAGGTTCTCACTCCTGGCTCTATGGTAAGTTGACATCCCTCCGAGTCACTCTTCACTTGTGAACATATGGCCCTAAGAACAATCTGTCAGAACCTAACACATTCTTACCATGTGCTTCTTCACTTGTCTAGGGCTGACCCTAAGAATTGGCAAGTGGCTGCATAGGAACGCCATAGATTAACTTGAAGAACAGAGGGTTGTTTTCATGTTTCATGCTTTCACATTTTTGACCTTTAGAAAATGATTTTTAATGAGAAGTTGAATAATTTGAAATATTCTTCCTTTCAACTATTGAAGAAAACTTCTGAAAGTTTCTGTGCAGGTATTTTGGAATCTGGTTTTACCTTTTAAGTATCTCAGGAATACATTTCTAAATGAACTTAAAATTAAACTTTGACTATCTGACACATCATTAATAAAGCACACCATTTCCAGCTAAGCAATTTTAAAATTTTACTTGCAAAACACACACACATGCACACTCAGAATCGTTGACAAAAATCTAGGAAATTATACACAGATATTTTTCTCCCAAAATCTAACTCTGCTTTATAAAATAAATAATAAACACAGATATCAGCTTTCAAGTTCTATACTCAAAGGATTATCTTTTTCAAGTAGAAGATATTGAAAACTAATTGAAAATTAAGTGTATATATATATACACATATCTACATATAAAGGATATATGGATAAAATAATCTGAAGGTATTATCTTCTTATAAACAGCTTTATTTTTACAAAAGATTAATGTTCCCTGTAACTCTATTTAATAATATACATTTTTTAAATTGAAGAAAATTAAAATTACCTACAAATCTCATAATTCAGAGTAAATCATTATTTATGTTTTTAAAATTACCCTTCTAGTATTCTTTCTAAAAGTTAAATGTATTATGTTTTCAAAATTTACTTTATTTTTTATCACTTTTGACCTAACCATATATCATGAATGTTGGCCCATGTTATTAAATATCATCTCACAACATTATCGTAATTGTGTTTTTAACGTATTATTATATCATCATTTATTTAACTCACCCATTATCAATAGAAATTTGAATTATTTCCAATTATTTGGTAGGATCAAGAGTTCTTTTATTAATACCTTGAGTTAGTATTTTTAAATGCAACATTCCAGAAATATTTCTCAATTATACTCTAGAAATGTATACACTCAGCAGCAAAATACAAAAGTACTTTTTTCCAAATATCCTCATCAACATTGGGTATTAACATAATTTTAATCTTTGGAAATTTGAAAGGTAAAAAATGATGCCCAATTATTGTTTTGTGTGTGTGTATATACACACACACACACGCATATACCTTTATACATTTTTTTGAAATACATATATTTCTTTGTTCACTAGTGAAGCTATAGAGCTTTATATTTATTTACTATTTCCATTTCTCCTTTTGAGAATTGCTTGTTCACATCCTTTACTCAATTATTGTCTTTCTTTTATTGATTTCTAAGTGTTTCTAAGTATATAATTTAAGCCCCTGCCTATCAACTCTCCCATAATACTTTCTAGTTTGTTATCCACCTCCCTCTTTTGTCCATGGGGTTTATAGAATGAAAGTTTTACATGTTTACAAGTTGAATTTATTAAATGCATTAACCATTTTTATTTCTGTATTTAAAGTCCTGCTTAATAAGACTTTCCATAGCCCAGTTTTAAAAATAAATATTGACCGGGCTCGGTGGTTCAGCCTGAAATCCCAGCACTTTGGGAGGCCAAGGTGAGAGGACTGCCTGAGCCTGCGGGTTCGAGACCCACCCGGGCAACTTGGCGAGACCTGGTCTCTACAATAAATCAAAAAAATTAGCTGAGCATGGTAGCGCACACCTGTAGTTCCCGGTACTTGGAAGGCTGAGGCAGAAGGATCGCAAAAGCCCAGCAGGTCGAGGCTGCGATGGCTGAAAGCGTGCCACTGCACTACAGTCTGGGCGACAGAGTGAGACTCCAACTCAATAAATAAATAAATAAATATTTACTTATTTTTCTTTAAAATGTATATTATTTCTCTTAGCACATTTAAGTCTTTAATTCCTCAAGAAATTGTTTTGAGGTACAATGCAAGTTATGAGACTTAAATATTTTGCTTCCAAGTAGATAACTAGTTACCTTCCCAATGAAATTGACTAATTCATCCTATCACCATGGCTGTGAAATGATGCTTTTATTTCTCCAAATTCTTGTTTACATTTAATCTCTTTAATTGTACCTGGACCGATATTATACTTTTTACTTATTATTGGGACTTTAATAATGAAGCCAAATTTATTCTACATTCTATGAGATTTAGAAATAAAATTAAGTGATTTCTATTTAAGTGCTTCCTTTTTGTTTTCTTGTCAATCAGTGGGATTGTTTATAAATATAATCTTTTATTTCCATATTACTAATATTTTATAAAATTAATTTTTTCTAAATTTATAGGATTACAATCAGAGAACATAATTTCTAAACTGTCTGCTAATTGTTTATAGATAAAAAGTATTTTCTCTGAAATAAGAATGCTATCTTTCTATTAATTGTATTCCTTCTTTGTGTCTTTATTTCTAAAAATGGATGCATTAAAGTCTTCCACTAAAACAGTGTTTGTGTTTTCATCTTCTACTTGAATTTCAAATAATGTTTAGGTATTTCTTCATCTCCTATATTACTTACTTTATAAAAGGTTTTGATAGCAGTATCTTCCTTAGAAATTGTGTCTTTACAGGTTTAGTGCCTTTAACATTAAATTTCACCTTTTTTGTTATTAATATCACAGTTCAACTTTTTTTTTTTTTTTTGCATGTATCTGATCTTTCTTTTAATTCTGTAATGTTCAAGCAGCCATTTTGCTTTAAGGATATTTCTCATAACAACCATATGGCTAAATTTTTATTTTTAATGCAATCTGATAGTCTCTCTTTCAATGACAGAATATAGTGCATTTATATTTAATAACATGACTGACATATTTTCTCTTGTTTCTTTCAACTTTTTTTTAACTTTCAAATTTTTAATTTTAAAGATGTGGGGTACAGTTCAGGGTTAGGTATACAAATATTCATTATGCAGGTACCCTTGTTGATGAGGTGTTTCCCCCCCCACCCTGCCCAGGCAGATTCCAACTACTGCCAATCCCACCTCCCCACCTCCCCACCCCCGCAGTTTCCTGCTACTGTCAATCCTTTTCTTATAGTATTATGATAGCTGTTCAAGGTCTGCTTATGAGTGAGAACATGCGATACTCAGTTCTTTGTTTCTGTGAAAGATCACTCAGTATTACAGACTCTAAGTCCATCCTGGTTGCTGTGAAATTCATGATTTTGTCCTTATTTATGGCTGTATAATATTCCATTGTGTATATGTACCACATTTTTTTTATCCAGTCCTCTTTTGATGGGCAGCACAGTTGGTTTCATGTTCTTGCTATTATGAACAATGCTGCAATAAGCATATGTGTGCAGGTATCTTTTTTTATTGAGTGATTTGAATTTTTCCAGGTATATTCCCAGTAGAAGAATTGAAGGGTCTTATGGAAGGTCGATTTTTAGAACTTTTAGGAATCGCCACACTGTTTTCCACAGAGGTTGTACTAGTTACACTAGTTTATGCTTATTTCTATTTTCACTATAGTTGCCATCTTTTCCTATTCTATTTCGTCTTGCAAAATCAAATTGCTGTTCATTCCACTTTTTAAAATTAATTTGGAATGTCTTTCATATTTTCTTTTAAGGAATACCTTTCATTTGTCTGTTCTCATAATCTGATGCACTTCTTTTTTTAATTTTTACTTTTAAATATGTGGGGTACAATTCAGGGTTAGGTATACAAATGTTCATTATGTAGCTATCTTTGTTGATGAGATGAGATGCACTTGTTTCTACTGATACTTGAAACAAGAATCCTACAAACACGTTCTATTTTCCTTTTCCTTTGGATGACTTAATGTTCTCTCCCTGATCCCTGAGACCTTGGGAATGCTTGTACTCTGCTCCTTCCAGCCCAGTTCTTGCATTTTCTAAAATAGGTGGATACATTTTAGTACTTTTTTTGTTCAATACTGTTATTACAACTTTATTACGGTAAATTCCTTCTATTTCAGAATCCCAACTTGACTCTTGTAAGTTTCTAGACAACCTATTATTTTCTATTTAATGAATAATACAAACTTCATCTTTTTCTTATTTTATCTTCTGACATGGTTTATTTCTCATTTAGATTCTGATATTATTCATTTCTTGTTTGACTAGAGCCTTTTATAAAGAAATATGTAAACAAAATATAAGAAGGAATATATATAACAAAAAATATCAACAAAAGTAGGAGAATATATAGAAAATAGCACAGGCTTCCTATATAAAGCCAAATCTTGCTTCTTAGTTGCGGGGTTGTCATGCTTGATTAAATAAGATTTATTCTCAAATATGACAATTTGTCCAATTATATTCTGGTAAAAAGCAGGACACATTCTTACTGAGCCTATTCAAATAGTTTTATTACTGTTGAAAGAAGAATACTCAGTAGAATTATTTCTGAATTCTGAAGGGCCAATGAGGATCAGCCATCATTAAAATATTTTATTTCAATTTTAAAATCAAAATATACTACTCCAAGAGCCAGTAATAGCTTCAGAAGAAAGAAAAAGAGCCTCCTCATGCACCTATTAAAAATGGAACATTAAAAGAGCATCAACAATATTTCAAATAAATAATCCTTATTTCAAACAAATTTCCCCTATTAGTTAACTTAGTTCTATGGAATTTATTCTTGGTCCATTGGATCTTGAACCAAATAGTCTGTCTCTGCCTTCATCAAGGATATCTGCATTGGGATTGAAAGAGTTCTGGAATTCCTAACACAGTCAATTGGTAAAATCTAAAACCTGTCTAGCAACGAGAGTTTTAAAGTATATGTTCAAGTGTCTATTCTTTGAAATATTAGCAATTTAGAGTGCCTGTATAGTCCATCCCATGAGGCTCTGAAACTGTCCTTCTGGCCGGGCTCGGTGGCTCAGCCTGTAATCCCGCGCTTTGGGAGGCCGAGGCAAGTGATGGCCTGAGCCTGCCGGTTACAGACCAGTCCGGGCAACTTGGCAAGACCGTGTCTCTGGAATAAATAAAAAAATTAGCTGGATGTGGTAGCGCATGCCTGTAATTCCGAATACTCGGAAGACTGAGGCAGAAGTATCGCCAGAGCCCAGCAGGTCGAGGCTGCAGTCGCTGGGAGCAGCCACTGCTCTCCAGTCTGGGCGACTGAGTGAGACTCCAACTCAAAAAAAAAAAAAAAAGAAACTGTCCTTCTTTGTTAAAAATACATCACATGGCCGGGCTCGGTGGCTCAACCCATAATCCCATCATTTTGGGAGGCCAAAGTGAGTGTGTTGCCTGAGCCCGTGGGTTCGAGACCAGCCCTGGCAAGTTGGCACGATCTTGTCTCTACAATAAATCAAAAATTAGCCAGGTGTGCTAGCACAAGCTTATAGTTCCAGCTGCTTGGAAGGCTGAAGTGGAAGGATCGCAGGAGCCTAGCAGGTCAACGCTGTGGTGGCCATGAGTGTGCCACTGCACTCCAGCCTGGGCGATGGAGTGAGACTCCAACTCGAAAAATAAATAAATAAAAATTAAAAATACATCACATTTGTCTGTAGCTTATAGAAGAGCCTTAGGCAAACATCTAAGGGAAGTTGAAACTTGTTTAATAATGAAACAATGACTGTGGTCAATTTATTATAATGACTAAGAATATCAGAATGATGGGAAATAATAGGCTGTATTGGGATAGAGTACATAACTATTTCCTAAGAGTTCGATCAATGTTTTCCCTAAGGATAAGACTAATGAGAGTACTGACAAGTCTCGAGTGTCTTCCCGTAAAATGTAGTTTCTGAAATATTTATATTAATAAAATTTTCCTATGAAAACTTAGCAAGGAAAGACAGAGTATATCTTCTGATTTGACAATTTCTCACACATTGTTTTTACAAGTGTCAAGCTAATTGTAAAATATGGAGCATACCAAACATTTATTTCTAGGCTTCCTCTTTATAAGGTGAAGTAATAAATCTTTGTGACTTTCCAGGGACCTCTGGTAACTCACAATTTAGGTGTAAAAGACATACTTGTACTTATTTTTTCTAATTTTAGAGTCTGAATTTGGGAAGGCAATTGGAGGAGATTTAGTTACTTGATTAAGTTAACATCGTAGGCATTGAGAATATTAGTTGGTTACCTATTGAATTAAAGTGATAATATGACCTTTTAAAATAATATCAAACAAGGTAACATGATTGTAAGAAATGTTAGTTCTTTCACAAGTGAGAAATTTTGCTCTTTATTTTTGCCTTTTTAAAAATAATTTAGGACACTATAAAAGTCAATACAGCAGAGAAAATTATTCTGGTGGGATATGAAGTCTCTGCTGTCTGAATGGATTTTATAGAGGGTACAGAATAACATTTTATATATATCTTATTAAAAGTTCTAAGATTATCAAAACAGATAGAAAGTTAAAGTATGTTTTTCATTAACATATTTGACGGTAAAAAATGCACAAGCCACTTTTTGTTCTTTAAATTATCTGGTGAATAAATACATCAAAACCAAACTTTGCCAAAATTCACTTTCTTCAAACCCTTTACAACTTGCTACACGTAATCAGATTTTGTCCTTCACTGTGCTTTCAAGTTCTGGAACAAAGTGACACTTTAATATAGGATAAAATCATACCCCTTTTACCTTAAAAAACAAAAGCACATAAATTGTATTTCCTTTCACTATGGTTCCCTGTATAGTCTCAAGCAATCATATCAATTACAACTTTTAACTAAAACAATAACTTCTATTTCACAGAGAAAACCGGAAAATAAAAATTTGACAAAAGTATCATAATTAAAGATTCTATCAGCCCAACAAAACTAAGAAATACTTATAACAAAACTTTCTCCAGCTACATACATCACTTTATACCTTCATAAAGTAGCAAAAATAAAACATTCAATAAAATGAATATCCTAAAGATATGGCCACAGCATAATGTATCAAAATCAAATACAAAAGTATATGAACTCAAAATTATGCTTAGAAATCAATGTTTCAGGATCAATATTTCTTATAAACTATCTTGGTATTCTACTGATTATCCTTTAATTAAAATAACTTGTAAAATCCCAAGTTTTTAAGTATCCTGAGGACTTTGGAAATTATGTTCAAACTGACACACTACAAAACATAATTCTGCTATAAAAATGTCCATCAGAATTATGAAGACAAATTTACATTTTTGTAATCTTAAACATTATATAACTATACCATTAGTTTATTTGATCAGTAAAACAATGTGAGAAGTTTAGGACACTCATATATTAACCAATATATTAACCAATCTCCTTATGAAGTACTTATTCAAATCATGTTCAAAAATAAACAAAAAAGTATGCTTTTTATACTGAATATGAATAAACCAAGAGAAAGGGCTAAACCAGTCTAATGTGTCCAAAGATTCATCTTGATTATGTGAGGTTGGACTCTTAAAATATTTCTATAATAGCCGTTTTGTAAGAAGGATTTCTTTTCCCACATTTAAAGTTTTAAAAGATTAACTACTTTATTTTTTGTGAATTCTGGGAATATTTGATTTATATAAGCTCCAGTTTATCTCTAAAAAACAATCAGAGCTTGTAATCCCACGCTTTGGGAGGCCGAGGTGAGTGAATTGCCTGAGCCTGCGGGTTCAAGACCCACCTGGACAACTTGGCGAGACCTCATCTCTACAATAAATCAAAAAATTAGCCGGGCGTAGTAGCGCATGTCTGTAGTTCCAGCTACTTGGAAGGCTGAGGCGAAAGGATCGCCAGAGCCCAGCAGGTTGAGGCTGTGGTGGCCGGGAGCGGCCGCCGCACTCCAGTCTGGGCGACAGAGTGAGACTCCAACTCAAAAAAAAAAAAAAAACAGAACAGATTCCCCTTAACTTAATAGACATTGTATCTGATTTTTAATATCCTCCAAGAAAATGTTTAACATTCACACACAAAGATGGCGGCAACACAGGCGGAACTGTGAGATTCTCCAAATGTGAGTTCCCCAAAAAGACTCTTGCTTCCTTTCCCCCACCCACTCATCCACAGCCGATGCACAGTCTGAGACCCAGGGTCCCTTGGTCCCACGCAGGGCCGGCTATTCTGTCCCTGGGTGCTCCCCCGCTGGTAGGAAATCCCGGGTCTCAGCTCCCTCCCTGGTTAAAAATACCCAGACCCAGCCTCCAATCACCAGGGAGGCTCTGGCTACCCGCCCAACAGAGAAGCTGATTCCATCTCTGACTGAAATACGCTGGGAACAGTCCAGGGCCACTTTTGCCGGAGCTTGGGAGCAGAGCTCTAATCCGGGACAGAGCACTAATGGGTGCGCCTGGGACTCAAAGAGCAGAGAGGAA